>JARYGA010060224.1:3706200-3881200 GCA_030545235.1 Helianthus tuberosus
TGTTATGCATGTAACCTTGGATCTCAAAGTGATCCACAATTGTAATGCGTAAAAGGTTAGACATCACAAAAACCACTAAGCATACCTCTTAACCTTACAACACATCAATTAAGGGATGAGTGGATGGGGGAGGTGTCTACTTTGGTTGGTTTTTAATGGTATGTTAGTATTTAGTTAGGATTATATCTATAAACTTTATAAACTTGTTATATGTTTTTGTTAATTTTTCTATAAAAATTAAGAATCCTAACATTATTTTTGTCACACCCTGGCTTTGCGGAAGCGTGGGTTAATTTGGTGTGACTTCTTAATACCATAGCTTAATCACAACAAAGCTATATGAAAATAAAACATGCAGATCATCCATTGATTTAAGTAAAATACCACAACATTGTCTTAATACGTTGACACATGCAACGGAAATTACAACATAAAAACTTTGTTCTTAACACACAACCCCAAAATATAACATAACATTTGTTTAAGACTTGCGACTCGTCCAGGTAAAAGTCGCAATCCCTAAACATGGATGATCCTGTAATTCTAACACAGCGGGAAAACGTAGCATACCGGGCCAGATCCTTAGTTCCCTGAAATACATGTAAGTTGGAAAAATCAACACAATGTTGAGCGAGTTCATGCGTAAGTGAGTATGTAAAATCCTTGTAAGTAGAAAAACCCTGGTATGTAGCAAATAAGGAAAAAGAGATCACCAATGGTTTGCAAGGCCATTGATATGTGTGAAGTGCAAGTAGGAAGACTCAAACCTAGCGGATTTGTGCGTCGGGTACATAGTCACCCCAAGGTCCGTTAACTGTTTGGCCTGGGGCTGGGCTCGCTACACCCAGATAGATCTACCGCATTGTGTCCCTCGGTCCTACCATGAGGATTAATGGCCTTAAGTATCACCTACCCACTCACATGATCTAAGTAGTAACCCTCCTTACGCTAACCATACCATGTAAAAGTACTCGTAATCATAGTAACATGTATTTCACCCCCGCAGTTTAGAAAACTGAAAACAGTTAAGAGAAAAGGGGGACATGAACTCACAGTAATGCGTCCTCGAATAACAGCAAATCAACTCAGTCTGCAGCACGACAACCTACAACGTGCTAATATCTATTAGACGAGCGGACGTGCCTTAGCTTAGGGTCTTAATGTTCTTGGGGAAATAGTTAGACAACTATTTCGTGTTTAAATTTCTTGGTTAACGTATAAATAGATTCCTTCCCAAGGATGGGGTATTCGTACAGGTATTATGTATTTGGTGACTTAACGTATTAAAAAAAAATACATTTACAAGTCTCCTATCCAACACTTTAAAGTTTTATGTCAAAACTCAAGGCGAGGTTTAATTATGAGATATAAAGTTTCACATACACGATAGAAAAATAATTTTTCTAAGTCTTGGTATTTTTAGAAAAATTCGCCAGAACTTCCCCTAAAAACGGGAGTGTCCGTGCTAATACGCACATCATTTTCTTTTTGAAATCAACTCATAATCATCAACAATCAACCATTACGTTTTAACACGCAAAATACTACCCTTGTCGATTCAGTTTCAATTTGTGAAAACTGGACTGTTTTCGGACGTGTAAATAAATTACTTAACTTATTCCAAAAATTCCCAAATTTTTGTGGAACGTCATAACCGACCCACAAATTATTGTGTAAAAATTTCGGGGTCTAAATCATTACCAAAAATTTATAGAAAATCGTTTACCGAACTGTGATCAGATTTGTTACATTCTGATCACAGTTTACAGAATAATTCGCCAAAAATTCCTCGTAAGTCCGTTTGTCGAAAATCCAGTTCGAGGGTCACAAATACATCTGTGTTCATCTTTGATAAAAGTTTCAGGGGCTGGTTCGGTTCAGGTTTTAAGTTGTGATCGAAAACACACAGCCCAATTTTCTGCAGTAACAAACAGCCTTAGCTGCTGTCACGGAAACAGATTTTTAAAATAGTAACCGACATCAGAAAAATACGATTCCAGCGCCATTTTCTTCGTTTTTTGAAATGACACGATTTAGGCTTTTGAAATTCCGTTTTTCGAGTTTTTAAGGTCCGTTTACAGCCTGTTAAAGGCGGCTGAAACAGTGACTCAGCATGCTGTTTTGTGATTTCGATGTTATTAAATCGCGTTATAAGTGTCCGATTAGCGGGTTAAACAAGAAAACGACTTTTAAATATCAAGTATGTGTTATCCAACCCTTAACCCGACGAGATTCCACTTTATAAATCATACACAAGTAAACCTTTACGTAGATTTTTATGTTCATACTTATGTTTCATATTTTTCTAATATTCTTGCAATCTAGTGATTTAAACAACAATACTACATGTTAAATGCCATAATTTTCGAACAAGATGAGATCAAGTATGAAGAAACTCACTACTAGCCTCTAGCTAGGGAAGAATCTTGTGTAAAAATGATGAGAAAAGATGTAGAACCAAGCAAGAACAATGCTCCCTTGCAATGCCTTCAAGTTGCACCTTCCATGTTTGATCTTCAAAGCTTGAATGGTATGAGTAAATGAAGAAAGTGATGAATGTTGGAGTGTGGTGGTGGATTCGGTTGTAGTAGAACCGAATAGAGAGAGAGAGCTAGGTGAAAATGGGTTGCAAAAATCTTGTGAAGTGATGTACATTTATAAGGGACCTTACTTTTATTTATTCTTCACATATCTTGGATAGATAGACAAGCAAAACACTTAATACTAGATCATTGAATCCAAGCAAGAAGATAGGGAGTATGATGTTATGACATGTGGGGTCCCACTTGGGGAAATAAATTCGTTGGGGGGGGGGGGGGGGGTATTATGTAAATATTGTGACTAAAGTGTATAAGTGTAAGTAATGTGATATGTGTTAGTTGATTTATTTTAGGCGGGTGTTATGGCATACGGGGATCATGACTAGCCATAAATAATAAAATAAAGTATTTGACAAAATTTTAGTGCCCCGGGTAATGTCCGGTTATACGGTTAAGTACCGTTCCGTTAAAATGTTTAATTATACCGCAAAAGGTCCTTTATGTATATATTTTGTAACATAAATTATTCCCGGTACTTAGGAAAATATACGGGACCGTTCTGCAATGTTTTTGCACTGTATTAGAAATTTAAAATGCTGAGTTTTATAATAAAGCGCAGAATTTTGTATTTAAAGTACGTTTTAGGCACACCCGGTCACTATAAATCTCACCTAGTGACGCAGTTCTACAATCCTCACCGCCCTACACTCACTACCAGTGTAGCAATGTATTCCCGGCTCATACTAGCCTTAGAGGCAGTGTCTGCCTGATGCTGGTTATGTCAGCATGTTTACTGGGTATCCCGTATAGTGTGCTCACTGTGCTTTTTGTGCATCAAGGTTGTCACTGGTGTTAGTGTATAAATAATAGTGTGACAGTATAAAATGTGATGCATAAGTATGTATGTATCAGAAATCAGTAAGCAGTTTAAGCACAGTTTCAAGTAAGCACAGTAATTAAGCAGCAATTTAATATTAATTAATTTGTACGGATACCTGGTTTGGTGAGGGTTGTCACATTCTCCCCCCGTTAAAGAAATTTCGTCCCGAAATTTAAGTTCTGCTACGAGATGCAGGATTCTTAGGAAACAAATGGGGGTATTTCTCTTTCATTCGATCCTCACGTTCCCACGTGAATTCAGGTCCATGCCTAGCATTCCAATGAACTTTGACGAGTTTGACACTGCTCCTGCGAGTTTTATTAACTTTCCAATCCGTGACCTCAACAGGTTCTTCAGTAAAGTGGAGCGTATTGTCGATATGAACTTCGTCAGCAGGAATGATCACTGTATATTGTGTTGGACTTTTTCTCAAATTAGATACATGGAATGTATCGTGAACACCATGGAGTTCAGCAGGTAGGTCCAACTTGTAGGCTACAAGCCCAATCCTTTGCAGAATTCTGAAAGGGCCAATGTAACGCGGATTCAACTTCCCACGCTTTCCTAAGCGTGCCACCCCCTTCCAGGGTGAAACTTTCAATAAAACCATATCTCCAACTTGGAATTCCAAATGTTTCCGGTTTGGATCTGCATAGACTTTCTGTCTTTCGCGAGCCGCTTCGATGCGTTTTCGAATCTGCGCAATCTTATCTGTCGTCTCTTGGACGATTTCGGGACCAACAAGCTGTCTATCACCGGCGTCAGCCCAACATAGTGGTGATCGACACTTGCGTCCGTAAAGGGCTTTAAATGGCGCGGCTCCAATACTGGTGTGGTAGCTGTTGTTGTATGAGAATTCGGCCAGTGGTAAATGTTTATCCCAGCTACCACCAAGATCCATTACACATGCTCTCAGCATATCCTCCAATGTTTGAATAGTCCTTTCACTTTGGCCATCAGTTTGCGGATGAAATGCGGTACTTAGGTTCAATTGTGAGCCAAAAGCTTCTTGGAAGGATTGCCAAATCCTTGATACAAATCTCCCATCTCTATCAGAGATGATTGAGAGCGGCACTCCATGACGTGTAACGATTTCTCGCATATATATTTCCGCAAGTTTACTCGTATTGTCTTTCTCTTTGATTGGCAAGAAATGTGCAGACTTTGTTAGGCGGTCAACTATCACCCAAATAGTATCATGACCCCTGGGTGTCTTGGGCAGTTTCGTTATAAAATCCATTGAAATCTGTTCCCATTTCCACTTGGGAATTTCAGGTTGTTGCAGAAGTCCCGAGGGCTTCTGGTATTCAGCTTTCCCCTTGGCGCACGTCAAACATTTGCTAACATAAACAGCAACGTCGCCTTTCATTTTAGGCCACCAATAACAATCTTTAAGGTCCTGGTACATCTTATCCGCACCGGGATGAATAGAGTACCGTGATTTGTGTGCCTCATCAAAAATAACTTTTCTCAACCCACCAAACAGAGGAACCCAAATCCTTCTCACAAAACATAACGTTCCTTCCTTGTTTGGTACTAATTGCTTCTCCATCCCACGGAGATATTCTTCTTCAAGGTTTCTTTTCTTAAGAGCTTCTTTTTGCGCGGTATGAATGCGCAGGGAAAGATTTGTCTGGATAATCATCTCCAAAGCCCTAACCCTTATGGGCTTGATCCTTTCTTTACGACTTAGGGCATCGGCGACCACATTCGCCTTCCCTGGATGATACTTTATCTCGCAGTCGTAATCGTTCAACAATTCGACCCAACGTCTTTGTCTCATGTTCAGCTCTTTCTGGTTGAATATGTGTTGTAAACTCTTGTGGTCTGTGAAGATTGTACACTTCGTACCATATAGGTAGTGTCTCCAGATCTTTAATGCGAATATCACTGCGCCTAGTTCCAAATCGTGAGTGGTATAGTCTTTTCATGTACTTTCAACTGGCGTGACGCGTAAGCTATAACTTTCTGGCGTTGCATCAACACGCAACCCAATCCTTGACGTGAGGCGTCACAGTATACCACGAAATCATCTGTACCTTCCGGTAGTGCTAAGATCGGCGCATTGCAGAGCTTATCCTTCAACAACTGAAATGCTTCTTCCTGTTTGATTCCCCAATCAAACTTCTTATCCTTCTGTGTGAGGAGGGTCAGTGATTGAGCGATTTTTGAAAAATCCTCAATGAACCTTCGATAGTAACCAGCCAAGCCTAAGAATTGTCGAATCTCGGTTGGCGTCTTTGGAGTCTCCCAGTTCTTTATCGCCTTGATCTTTGTGGGATCGACATGGATTCCATTTCCATTAACCACGTGTCCAAGGAATTGGACTTCACGTAGCCAAAACTCGCACTTAGAGAATTTGGCATACAACTGTTCCTTTTTCAACAACTCCAGAATAGTTCTTAAGTGTTGTTCGTGTTCAGCCTTTGTCTTTGAATAAATCAAAATATCGTCGATGAACACAATCACGAACTTATCGAGATACGGCTTACAGACTCGGTTCATTAGGTCCATAAAAACAGCAGGCGCGTTTGTCAACCCAAACGGCATAACTAGGAACTCGTAGTGTCCATAACGAGTTCTGAAGGCTGTCTTCGGGATGCTCTCTTCTTGTATTCTTAGCTGATGGTACCCAGATCAAAGATCGATCTTAGAGTAAAAACTTGAACCTTGAAGCTGATCGAATAAATCATCGATTCTTGGCAGAGGGTATCTATTCTTGATTGTTAGTTTATTCAACTCCCGGTAGTCAATACACATACGGAAACTACCGTCTTTCTTTTTGACAAATAAAACTGGAGCTCCCCAAGGTGAGAAGCTTGGTCGGATGAATCCTTTGTCAAGAAATTCCTGGAGTTGTGTAGACAACTCCTGCATCTCAGACGGTGCAAGTCTATAAGGTGCCCTAGCTACAGGCGCGGCGCCTGGAACTAAGTCAATGTGAAATTCTACTTGCCTTTGGGGTGGCAATCCTGGCAAGTCCTCTGGAAAGACTTCAGGATATTCCCTTACGACAGGGATGTCTTCGATTTTCGGCTCAGCAGCTTTCCTATCCACGATGTGTGCCAGGAAGGCAGCACATCCTTTTTGTAAACACTTACGAGCTTTCAGGCAACTGATAATTCTCAGCGGCGTATCATGCTTCTCTCCGTGCACTATGATCGTTTCTTCATCCGTCAGTGGGATGCGGATGGTCTTCTTATGGCAAACGATCTCGGCTTTGTTACTCGTTAGCCAATCCATTCCCACTACCACATCAAAGCTTCCCAGCTCGACAGGTAGTAAGTCCAACGTAAACTCGTGCCCTCCTAGTTCAATCACACATCCTCGGACAACTTCACTGGTCTCAACTAGTTTCCCCTTTGCTAATTTGATGGAGTACGGCACGTCTAACTTGCTAGGCGTCAATCCAAGTATTTTTCTTAAATTCTAACGATACAAAGCTATAATCGGCACTAGTATCAAACAGAACAGATGCAAAGCGTTAGTTTATCGGGAACGTACCAGTGACAACGTTTGGATCCTGGCGCGCTTCCCTTGCGCCAATGTGGAATGCTCCCCCACGGGCTTGATTCGGCTTCGGGCTTTTCTTCTTGAAGTGCCCAATTTCCCCACACTTAAAACATCCTGGCCCTCGGCCATTCCCATTCCCAGCTTGATTCGCAACATTTCCATGGTTCCCGTTTCCGTTACCTCCTCGATTGTTGTTCCGATTTCCAAGACCTCCTTGGCCTCCCCGGCCAGCACTAGCCCAGCAAGAATCCTTCAAGTGGCCAACCTTTCCACAAGCTTCACATACTTTTGGCCCACACCGACCAAAATGATGATGCTGGCAGGTGTTACACTTGGGCAGAGTGCCCATATAACCCTTTCTTTTGTTCTCATTATCCGTTCGGGTATCTTCGGTGAGCTTTCTTTTGTTCTTTCTGGATGACTTTACCTGAGTCTCCTTCTTCTTGGCAGGGTTTGTAAGTTCTTCTAGTCTAAGTGCCTCCGTAGCGAGTGCCAAACCCATCTTACTTGCAGCATCAGTTGTTGGTGGCGTTGATGTTGTCATCAAGCTCAAGACTTGAGGCGCCAGTTCCCAAATGAATTGTTCCAATTTCTTTAATTCTGGTTTCACCAGGTACGGAACAACCCGTGACAAATCATGAAGTCTTTGCACGTACTCCAACACCTTCGGACCTTCCATCATCAGGCTCCGAAATTCATCTTCCCACTTCTGGGTTTCCGTTTGGGAGCAATACTTCTTATGCATCATTCCTTTCAGTTCACCCCAGGTTAACGCATATGCTGCAGTAGCGCCCTTTATACGGATCTGAAGATTCCACCATAATCGGGCTTCATCTAGAAACAGCTCAGAAACGTATGGGACTTGTTGTTCCGGTGTACAACCGCTCACTTGAAAGATGGAATCCATTCTTTCGATCCACTTCACAAAGGCTATGACACCTCCAGTGCCGTCGAACTTCGGAGGCTCGTAGTTGAGGAAGTGCCAGTAGGAACAACCGTTATTTTCTGAGGTACCTCTACTAGGTTCGGAGCGTAGGGCCTCGTGCTGTGCTATAGCTGCAGCAATTATCTCTTGAAGTTCCGCCTCTGAGGTGGGCATGCGCATTTCGCGTCTTGGCGGCATCTTCTCAAAGGTGTTTCACATAGGTTAGGTCATAGCAAGTAAAGTGTACGTATGTATTCAACAATATCAACACATAACATCTCATGCTATAAATAAATCAACCGCATAACATCTCATGTCATAGAACATAAACAATAGATCAAACATCACAAGTGATGAGAATACTGCGATTGCATTGCCATAAATCGGGACCACAATGTAAAGTTTACAAGTACACAACTGTATCATACAACATCAATGACTTAGTAGGGGACGACCCTAGACAAGTCGTGAGATCGCTGGACGTATTCAGGAATCTTTGGTTCGACCATTATCAAATTCCAGAACTCCACCTCAAGCTTCTGGATTCCAGTCCTAGAACAGCATCTCTTCTCAATCATTTCCTGCTACATGGGTTTTCATTAGCTTGGCCCGCAGAGTCCACCAGGATTTCTGTGCACTACAAGCCGTTATTACGTGGGCCCCCGTAATAATAGATTGTCTTGCACAGTTACCCCAAATTTTCTCTCGTCCAAGGAGATGATCAATCAAGGAGCAACAGCAGGTGCATCGGCATGAACAGGGTCATGCTCCAATGCGGGGTCAGGAGCAACGCCTGGCTCAGGGGCCACGGCTGGCTCCGGATCAACAAACTCCATCTCAAAATCAGCTGGATCAACAAACACAGGGGTTACAGGATCCTCCAAGGGCTGGTCTAAGTGTATGAACTCAATGTCATGGTCTGGATCAAAACCAGGTGGAAAAACAGGATCATCCTCAATATCGTGATCAATCTCAAAGCTGTGTGCAGGAGCAGGTGCAGCGGATGACGCCATATCCGGGTCGTCGTCGTGTGAGTGGTGCTGCACTCCCTGTGTATACAAGGATGCGGACGTTATAGACTCAAATGAGTCTGGGACAGGGGAAAGGGCATGAGCCTCCTCTGCAGGAGCGTCAGCAAGCAGTAGGCTATCACCAGCAGCAATAGGGCCTCGCCCTCAAGTGGGTCCTCCTCTAATGGTTCGACATCGTCGTCAGAGACAACGTCGGGGGCATATCAAAAACGGGATAAACGACCAGGGGCACAGGAACAGGGATCTCCACGAGTGGCAAATCCCCAACAAGATGGCCATCAGCAGGCTCTGCTACGGCATCAGGCAGCGCAAAGGGCTGAAAGTCGTCATCGTCTGTGCTGGTAGTATCGGAAATGTACACCTCGTGCTCCGATGAAACTATGTCGTCTGATACTATGGCCATGGGATCTGTAGTGTCCGACTCTCCAGTATCTGATGAAGGCATGACATTTTGTAATATAAACACACATATGCACAAATAATCAATCATATAGTCAAATAAACATATTAGTCACCAATAAGCAATCAAATAGCTCTCCTAGTCCCACTAGCCTCCCAGCCTCCCAGACTGACTCCCTAGTCCGACTAGTCTCCCAGCCTCCCAGACTGACTCCCTAGTCCCACTAGTCTCCCAGCCTCCCAGACTGACTCCCTAGTCCCACTAGTCTCCCAGCCTCCCAGACTGACTCCCTAGTCCCACTAGACAACTACCTCAGCCTCCCAGACCGAGCCTCAGCCTCCCAGACTGAGCCTATAATTAACAAATAAAATGTGCTCAACATTTGTTTGTAAAAACAGTTTGGATCTGGACTTTAAGTGGTATGCAGTGTAAAAATGTTTTCGTGAGAGCCCTAGTGATCATAGTCTAGACTCGAGGAGGAATCCTAGTTCGCTATGATCAGAGCTCTGATACCAAGCTGTCACACCCTGGCTTTGCGGAAGCGTGGGTTAATTTGGTGTGACTTCTTAATACCATAGCTTAATCACAACAAAGCTATATGAAAATAAAACATGCAGATCATCCATTGATTTAAGTAAAATACCACAACATTGTCTTAATACGTTGACACATGCAACGGAAATTACAACATAAAAACTTTGTTCTTAACACACAACCCCAAAATATAACATAACATTTGTTTAAGACTTGCGACTCGTCCAGGTAAAAGTCGCAATCCCTAAACATGGATGATCCTGTAATTCTAACACAGCGGGAAAACGTAGCATACCGGGCCAGATCCTTAGTTCCCTGAAATACATGTAAGTTGGAAAAATCAACACAATGTTGAGCGAGTTCATGCGTAAGTGAGTATGTAAAATCCTTGTAAGTAGAAAAACCCTGGTATGTAGCAAATAAGGAAAAAGAGATCACCAATGGTTTGCAAGGCCATTGATATGTGTGAAGTGCAAGTAGGAAGACTCAAACCTAGCGGATTTGTGCGTCGGGTACATAGTCACCCCAAGGTCCGTTAACTGTTTGGCCTGGGGCTGGGCTCGCTACACCCAGATAGATCTACCGCATTGTGTCCCTCGGTCCTACCATGAGGATTAATGGCCTTAAGTATCACCTACCCACTCACATGATCTAAGTAGTAACCCTCCTTACGCTAACCATACCATGTAAAAGTACTCGTAATCATAGTAACATGTATTTCACCCCCGCAGTTTAGAAAACTGAAAACAGTTAAGAGAAAAGGGGGACATGAACTCACAGTAATGCGTCCTCGAATAACAGCAAATCAACTCAGTCTGCAGCACGACAACCTACAACGTGCTAATATCTATTAGACGAGCGGACGTGCCTTAGCTTAGGGTCTTAATGTTCTTGGGGAAATAGTTAGACAACTATTTCGTGTTTAAATTTCTTGGTTAACGTATAAATAGATTCCTTCCCAAGGATGGGGTATTCGTACAGGTATTATGTATTTGGTGACTTAACGTATTAAAAAAAAATACATTTACAAGTCTCCTATCCAACACTTTAAAGTTTTATGTCAAAACTCAAGGCGAGGTTTAATTATGAGATATAAAGTTTCACATACACGATAGAAAAATAATTTTTCTAAGTCTTGGTATTTTTAGAAAAATTCGCCAGAACTTCCCCTAAAAACGGGAGTGTCCGTGCTAATACGCACATCATTTTCTTTTTGAAATCAACTCATAATCATCAACAATCAACCATTACGTTTTAACACGCAAAATACTACCCTTGTCGATTCAGTTTCAATTTGTGAAAACTGGACTGTTTTCGGACGTGTAAATAAATTACTTAACTTATTCCAAAAATTCCCAAATTTTTGTGGAACGTCATAACCGACCCACAAATTATTGTGTAAAAATTTCGGGGTCTAAATCATTACCAAAAATTTATAGAAAATCGTTTACCGAACTGTGATCAGATTTGTTACATTCTGATCACAGTTTACAGAATAATTCGCCAAAAATTCCTCGTAAGTCCGTTTGTCGAAAATCCAGTTCGAGGGTCACAAATACATCTGTGTTCATCTTTGATAAAAGTTTCAGGGGCTGGTTCGGTTCAGGTTTTAAGTTGTGATCGAAAACACACAGCCCAATTTTCTGCAGTAACAAACAGCCTTAGCTGCTGTCACGGAAACAGATTTTTAAAATAGTAACCGACATCAGAAAAATACGATTCCAGCGCCATTTTCTTCGTTTTTTGAAATGACACGATTTAGGCTTTTGAAATTCCGTTTTTCGAGTTTTTAAGGTCCGTTTACAGCCTGTTAAAGGCGGCTGAAACAGTGACTCAGCATGCTGTTTTGTGATTTCGATGTTATTAAATCGCGTTATAAGTGTCCGATTAGCGGGTTAAACAAGAAAACGACTTTTAAATATCAAGTATGTGTTATCCAACCCTTAACCCGACGAGATTCCACTTTATAAATCATACACAAGTAAACCTTTACGTAGATTTTTATGTTCATACTTATGTTTCATATTTTTCTAATATTCTTGCAATCTAGTGATTTAAACAACAATACTACATGTTAAATGCCATAATTTTCGAACAAGATGAGATCAAGTATGAAGAAACTCACTACTAGCCTCTAGCTAGGGAAGAATCTTGTGTAAAAATGATGAGAAAAGATGTAGAACCAAGCAAGAACAATGCTCCCTTGCAATGCCTTCAAGTTGCACCTTCCATGTTTGATCTTCAAAGCTTGAATGGTATGAGTAAATGAAGAAAGTGATGAATGTTGGAGTGTGGTGGTGGATTCGGTTGTAGTAGAACCGAATAGAGAGAGAGAGCTAGGTGAAAATGGGTTGCAAAAATCTTGTGAAGTGATGTACATTTATAAGGGACCTTACTTTTATTTATTCTTCACATATCTTGGATAGATAGACAAGCAAAACACTTAATACTAGATCATTGAATCCAAGCAAGAAGATAGGGAGTATGATGTTATGACATGTGGGGTCCCACTTGGGGAAATAAATTCGTTGGGGGGGGGGGGGGGGGGGGGTATTATGTAAATATTGTGACTAAAGTGTATAAGTGTAAGTAATGTGATATGTGTTAGTTGATTTATTTTAGGCGGGTGTTATGGCATACGGGGATCATGACTAGCCATAAATAATAAAATAAAGTATTTGACAAAATTTTAGTGCCCCGGGTAATGTCCGGTTATACGGTTAAGTACCGTTCCGTTAAAATGTTTAATTATACCGCAAAAGGTCCTTTATGTATATATTTTGTAACATAAATTATTCCCGGTACTTAGGAAAATATACGGGACCGTTCTGCAATGTTTTTGCACTGTATTAGAAATTTAAAATGCTGAGTTTTATAATAAAGCGCAGAATTTTGTATTTAAAGTACGTTTTAGGCACACCCGGTCACTATAAATCTCACCTAGTGACGCAGTTCTACAATCCTCACCGCCCTACACTCACTACCAGTGTAGCAATGTATTCCCGGCTCATACTAGCCTTAGAGGCAGTGTCTGCCTGATGCTGGTTATGTCAGCATGTTTACTGGGTATCCCGTATAGTGTGCTCACTGTGCTTTTTGTGCATCAAGGTTGTCACTGGTGTTAGTGTATAAATAATAGTGTGACAGTATAAAATGTGATGCATAAGTATGTATGTATCAGAAATCAGTAAGCAGTTTAAGCACAGTTTCAAGTAAGCACAGTAATTAAGCAGCAATTTAATATTAATTAATTTGTACGGATACCTGGTTTGGTGAGGGTTGTCACAGGTAAAGGGAAATGATCTTTGGAAGTTGCGGTGTTCAACTTCCTATAATCAACACAAATTCGCCACCCGGTTACCGGCCGAGTGGCTACCTCTTCACCTGCGTCATTTTTGACGACTTGTATGCCCGCTTTCTTGGGAACCGTCTGTGTTGGGCTCACCCATTGGCTATCCGAGATCGGGTAAATGATACCCGCATCGAGCCATTTCAGCACTTCCTTCTTCACTACCTTTCGCATGTTCGGATTTAATCTCCGTTGTGCATCTCGAACGGGAGTCACATTCTCTTCCGTGATGATTTTGTGCATCACCACCGAGGGACTAATACCCTTCAAATCAGCAATGGTCCATCCAATCGCCGCCCGATTAGTGACCAAAACACCCATCAATTTATCCTCTTGCTCCATGGTTAAGTTTGATGCAATGATAACCGGGAGCGTGTTGCCTTCACCAACATAAGCATACTTGAGATGCTTAGGCAACGCATTCAATTCAACCTCCGGAGGCTCTACTAACGACGGCTTCAACTTGGTGTCAATGCTCTCCGGTAAACTCTCAACTTGGTGCGTCCATGTCGGTTTTCCCTCTCTAACCGCAAGCACCTCCATACTTTTCACTTCCTCGTCTATGCTCTTTTCCACCTCTACCTGTGACCTGTCAAACATATAACAATCCTCCATTGTGTTTTCCCCATCCACGACTGTGTCGCAAAGAGGTATACACGTGTCGACGATGTCTGCCATATAGCATTCATCATCAACTGGAGGGTTCGTAAGTCCGGAAAAAACATGCAACCTCAACCTTCGGTTTCCAAATGTCATGTCAACTGTTCTTGTTCTGCAGTCAATTTGAGCATTTGCAGTTGCTAAGAACGGTCGACCCAAAATCACCGTGGGTTGTTTGGTTGGGTCCTTGGCCACGTAATCAAGTACTAGAAAGTCCACCGGATAGTAAAAATCCTCGATTTTCACTATCACATCCGAAACAACTCCACGGGGTAGTTTGGGTGTCAAATCGGCTAACACCACGGTGGTGTTTGACGATTGAAATGGACCAAACTCGTATTGGTCATACAAACTACCCGGTAGAATGCTCACGCTAGCACCAAGATCTAGAAGTGCCCGGTTGATTTTAAAATCGCCTACTTGAATTGAAATGATAGGCGCACCCGGATCTTGGAGCTTAGGTGGAAGTGCACCCGAAAGAATCGAACTCACGTTTTCGGTTAAATCTAATTTTTTTGGAAATTTGTGAGTGCGTTTTTGGGTACACAAATCTTTCAAGTACTTATCATACGACGGTACTTGTTTGATTGCATCCAAAAGAGGTAAATTTATTTTTACTTGTTTAAAAATTTCCAACAATTCTTCTTGTTGTGAACCTCTTTTGTTTACAATTTTCTTTATGGGTCCCTTCAATGCTTCGGGATAAGGGGCGGTATTAGCCTCCACACCCTTTTCCTTAGCCTTGGGGATGGGGATGGTCATAACGGGAGTATCATTGTTCTTTTTCAAGTCATTTTTATTTTGACCCGTTTGACCATTCTCATTCTCATCCTCACTAGCATCTTCCACCACCCCTTCAACAAACTGGGGTGATGGTGTTTTGACACCATTATCAACGACTCGACCACTACGCAAAGTAATTTTGTTAATTGGTATCTCACGTGTGTTCCTTGAGCTTGACCCTTGATGCTTAGGGTTCACCGCGGTGTCACTTGGGAGCTTTCCCGTGCTTCCTCTCATTTGAGCCATTTCCTCTGCGAGTTGGCCCACTTGCTTTGCCAATGCCTCATGTGCTTTATCCCAAATCTCGTTTGTCTTCTTTATCTCCTTGATATCATGGTGAGATTCTTTTATATTGTTTTGAGATTCTTTTTGCATATTCAACAAAGCATCCATTTTGGCACTCAAATCATCGCCACCGGTTTGATTGTTCGACCCGCTTCCATTACCGCCTTGATTGTTGTAATTCCTTTGGTACCCACCTTGGTAATTATTGTCCCTACCTTGGTACCCTTGGTTGTAATTTCGTTGATAACCTCCTTGGTTACCACCTTGACGGTTTTGATATGATGACCCACTTTGACCTCCTTGGTTACCCGATTGAAAATTCGGGTTCATTTGATTTGAAGCATTACCATATCGGAAGTTAGGGTGATTTCTCAAACCCGGATGATAAGTGTTGGAGTTCATATCATATTGCTTCCTATCTCCATACACTTGGTTGACTTCCTCTGTGTAGTCACTCGGCCCCGTTGGACATTGTTCCGCTCTATGTCCAATATCACCACAACCTTCACATACCTCGAATTGAACCGCATTTACTTCCTTTTTCTTCATTCGAGCCATTTCCCACTCTAAGGTGGAAATCCGATCTTTAGAGTCAAGATCGGGAAGTGACCGTGAAATGGGATGCTTCTTAGCTCGATCGGCCGATTCTTTCTCTTTCGAACGTTTACTCATCCGTTCCAAGAATTACCAATCATCATCTTCATGGTTGCTTAGAAGGGTCCCATTGCTCGTTGATTCAAGTCGGTTCCATGTGTTGTCGTCTAGACCTCGTACAAAGCACTTGACCAACTCCCACTTTTCTATTTGATGATGTGGGCATCTTCGCATCATTTCTTTAAATCTTGTAAAGGCTTCATGCAACGGCTCGCCCGATAATTGGCGAAAAGACCTAATTTCATCACGAGCATCATCGGTCTTTGCCATAGAATAGTATTCATCTAGAAAAGCTTGTTGCATTTCTCCCCATGTGCGGATGCTATTGGCCGGGAGTGTAAGGAACCATTGCTTCGCTTTGTCTTTCAATGAGAATTGGAACAAGCGAAGTTTAACCTCCTTTGGTGCAAAGTTGTGCCGTGCTGCAAATGGAAGAAAACTCTATCAAATGTGTGTACGGTTCGTCGTTAGACCTTCCATTAAAATGAGGAAGTATGTTGATGTAATGTGGTTTACAATCAAACATCCTCCTCTCACAAACGATTGGTGAGTCGTTCTCGGTGACAACCGGCCTAAAACGATCATTCACTCCCCGTGGAGGTCGTTGACGACGATGGGGACCGTTAACTTCTTGATCGACCGGTCTTCTATTATCCCGTCTTTCACCTCTTCGATCATCTCTTCTATTATCCCTTGGGTTACCACCTCCCACGAAACGAGGAATCCGGTTAGGGTTTGCATTGTTGTTGTTGTTATAAAACCCATCATTCCGGTTCCGTTGGTTATTGTTTCGTGGTTGACGGTTGTTCCCATAACCATCATTTCTTCCACCTCCGTAACCGTATTCGTCCTCCCCAACGTAATTGGCATTTTGGTAGCCAAATTCCTCATCATCATACCTTCTAGCATTGTAGACGTTTCCCCTATTCACGTAGCCCCAATCTTCATCATCGTTAGCCCTCTCATCATAGTATCCCCCGTCATCCGAATTTTCCGTATGAACACTCACATGTTCCGGCGATTGATAACCGGGAACACTATACGGTTCATCACCGGGGATTGCATTCCTCAAGTCATCGATGTTGAAGAATGGGTCTTCATTTGCGGGATTGCCGCGATCACGATTTCCCCGACGGTCGGAATTGACATTCTGGTCATCTAGGTTGATGGGTAAAGAGGTTTGTCGATGAAGGTTTTGTTGTTGAGGTGTTCTTTGATTGTGGTTGGGATTTTGGTTTTGGAAAGGTGGTGTGGGTGGTCCGGCATTGTTGTTATTACCACCCGGTCACTCTGGAGGTATAGGTTGCATATTTGGAGCGGGATTGAAATTGCTTTGGTATTGAAATTGGTTCGGATTTTGATTTTGGTTGAAGTTTTGGTTAGAGTTTTGGTTCGCCATTGAATCGGTTTCAATGGATGGTGTATGTTGTGGTGTGTTGGTGGTTTGATTAGAAGCAAGTGTTGCTTCTAACCGGCTTGCTAGATTTCTTCTTGCTACCCTTTCGATTTCCGGTTCGTAGACTAAAGGTGAAGTCCTCCCGGAGTTCCGCGTATGCATGCACTACCTGTAACCTGCACAAGTAACACACCCGCGTAACAAGGAAAAAGACAAAGTGCAAAAAGAAAGCTAAACAATTTAAACAGTTAATCACGCAAATTCAAACAATATCCAAACACAAAGCGCACGCACTCCCCGGCAACGGCGCCAAAATTTGATCGGAGTGTCGCGCTCCGGTCAAAGATAATATTTATATGCCCTAATTACCCTTAACAAATAGCTAGTGGTAGTGAGGGGTCGAACCACGAAGAGTATGTGGTTTGTGTGTGGATTCGATTGAATTATCAAGAATGTCACGTATTATGAAGCTTACTAGAATGTTTTTGTGTTTTTGTTTAATTGAGAGAAGTGAGTTTAGATTAAGTGAATTGATTAAAATGATTAACAACTAATGATTAACGAGTACGAGAAAATTGATTATGAGAACAATAATAAGAAAAAGGAATCACACCCGGTTTCGGTAATTGCTAACTTAGGATTGCTACAAGTTTTAGATTCAACTCAAATGCATTCGATTAACGGATTTAGTGTACCGTGACTTAGGTGCTAATAGCTATCAACGTCCCGAAGAACGGACAAGAATACACTTTGTAATCAACACAAGTAAATCCTAACAACGACAATGCACAATTACATATCACCATTTCGCAAAGTCATAACTTTTAACATCGTTCGACAGTTTACGAATTCGAAACAAATGTAATACTATTGTCAAAAGTTTCAAAAATCAAACACAAATTGTCAATAAGTTGAAACAAGAACAATTCGAAACCCTAGAATTAACAACTACCTACACCGGGGTGAAACCGAGATGATTAGCCGCTCATGGTTGAAGAAGCTTGATCACCGGATGAGTGGAACGCGAATGAAATCATCTTGAAGCTTGATGGGTGAAGGAATGATGGATGATTAGGGTTCTTGGATGATGATGATGAATGTTAATGATGGATGGAGAATTAGGGTTTTGGATGGTGAGTGTGAATTATGGATGGTTGATGGTGATAATCTTGATTTGGATGATGTAGTGAGTGTAGATGATGGAATGGTAGGTGAATGATGATGATTCTTGGCTCCAAGATGAAGATTCAAACTCCACACCAAGTGTAACTTCCGAATTGAATGTTCTCCCAACCAATAAACATCGTTCCCAACAACTGAATGCCAAAATTTCGCGTTTCAGACATCTACAAGCCGTCGGCGACGGGCTCTGAATAACACACCTCCATCCGACGCCTTAATTAACTGGATACGCATGTTTCTGGCCGACGGGCATTTTTACAAGGCGTCGCCGACGGCCTGGGACCCGTCGGCGACGGGCTCTCAAAACCTCCATTTTTGATTTTGCTTGTTTCGCTTCCCGTTCGATCCGTAATGCGTTCCGGTGCTCCAGTTTTCGACCCGGTGACTCGCAAAGCTCCCGAAAAGCTCCTTAAACTTCCTTAAACCTGCATAACACAAATCTTATTAAAAGTAGGCCATTCAAGATTGAAACTTATGTAAAAACACAAAGTTACGCAATAACGAACACCGGTTTTCAACCACGTATCACCATGAAAAACCGTCAAGAACCGTTAACTGACCGGACTAGGGTAATTCCCACTTCGATCGGATGACTCGGACTTGATGGGTTCCCGTTGTTTAACACGTTGTCATATCATCTCGATCAAACCGCAAACTTTTCAAACTTAACAAATTTCAAAACGAGCAAGTCACTGAACGGACCGTCGTCCAATCGGATGACATTTGGTCTTCAACACTTAAACTTTTTACAAATTTTCAAAGATAATCAGTTTCTAACGGATTGTCATCAGATCGGAAGACCATCCGATCGAATGACTATCCTGCTGTGAACTTGTTCTCCAAGAGATGTCTCGCTGGACGGATCGCCATCCGATCGAACGACTGTTCGACCGGACGACCTGAAAGGTAGAGATACTTCTCTATTTTTAAAATGCTACAACAAAAACTTCAAAGCCATCATACACAAACACATCCATCCCAAATGAAGGACAATCCGACCAAATGGCCATACGACCGGATGACCATCCGAACGGATTGCCATCCGATCGAATGACCATCCATCTGGATTGTCATCCGATCGAATGGCCCTTCGTCATTATGTTCACTCGCCACCGTTTAACGCACTGTTCATCGCTGATGCTATCGTTCTGTAATCAGGCTAACTTTCCAGCGTTCCCTTCAATCCAAGAGAGTGTTTATTTACTAAACACGATCTGTGAGTATACTCGATCCCTTTTTGCTTTACGCACTTTTGGGTGTTACATACGTTGCCTATTTCAAATCACAATCGACACACAACGCAAACACTTTTATACAGGTTGACCGTTAATGCATGTTATACGTGTTACTCGATGAACGCCTGTATGTTATGTTTTCACAGTGATTGTTGCCTGATACCTTAGCAACGATAGTACTGTAGTTTGGACTCAGCACCTGTCATGGACAGGGGTTGTTAAGGGCTTTTCTTCACGTGTCACAGTGGTGATATGTGTTGCGCATTCTACAACTCGCAGTCACGTCTGTGCATATTTCATTGTCGATAACCTACTAGCTTCACTTTGCTACATGTTACATGCTGGTTATGCGTAAAACGATTTCGCTATCTATTATACTATTAAACTTGTATGTTCACCTTTACACCAAGGGCAGACCTATATGGGTGTCAGGGGTTGCCTGGGATACCCCTCAACTTTCTTGGCGAAGTGTAGTTTTCGTTTTTATTATCGTTTTATTTATAGGAGATACACCTGAACAAATACTAGAATACCCCTGAATGTAAATGAAGATATAATGAGATGAAATAATATATTCCAACGGCAACGAAAATTCCCGGCTGACGGAAAGTTGCAGCGGCAGAGATAAAATTTTGTAGAAGATGAAGTTAGATATTAATTAATAATAATGGTATTGGAATTGTAAAGGGAAGCACATGTTGCAAAAGTAAAAAAGTAAACATCTTGTCAACAGTCAAACTTTACTTAATATTTAAACATTTAGTTTATTGTTTTGATACTTTTTTTTCTTATATTTTTATTAACTATATATTTAAATTATTTTTTCTTTCTTAAAATTGGAAACATACAACAAGTCACAAATTTCTATTCTATTAATTATTTTATATTTTTTTATTTTATTACTTGTATAATATAGTATTACAATTTATAATTTAACTTTAATTGAGTTACATATTTTTATTTTATTACTTGTAGTATGGTATTTAATTTTGAGTCACATATTTTTATTTTATTACTTGTATTGTATAGTATTTAGTTAATTTATTATTTATTAAGTTGTTAATTTATTTTAATTTATTTGGAGCTTACTACTTGTAACGTTGTTATTTGTTAATTTCTTTTATTTTATTTGGAGCTTATTACTTATAACAACTTTTTTATTCGTTATTTTGTAAACATGTAAATGATTATATAACATTTTTCGTCATGTAAAAATGTTTTTTTTTCAAAATTGTTTAGTAATAAGAAACCACATACTAACAAATTTACTAAAATTAAAATTTGTGATGAATTATTAGTACATATCAGAAATACAAAAACTTATGCTAGGACCCAACATGAACCGAGTCGAAAAGTTTTATGTCCGCTTGTATGAAATTGGAGCAATTAAAAACCAGTGACTCCATACAAATAAAATACTGGATCCGTCACCAAGTGTACGTTAAAAAATGGTTTTTCCGTTTTATGAATGTACGGCAAAAAAAATTAGGGATACCCCTGAATTTTTATTCTAGTTCCGCCACTGCTTTACACTATGTGTATTGACCTTTATTTTAACGTATGTGACAGGTGTTTTGGATGCTTTTGCTTGTTAGCTGCTATGGAATCAAGCTAGGAGGATACCCCTGAATTTTTATTCTAGTTCCGCCATTGCTTTACACTATGTGTATTGACCTTTATTTTAACGTATGTGACAGGTGTTTGGGATGCTTTTGCTTGTTAGCTGCTATGGAATCAAGCTAGGAGAGTCTAGAAACAAACTAAATAAAATATGAGTTGTCGGAATGGATATTTGTCTTTGAGAACATCGTCTGTAATAACTGTTTTTATTTTATATGATTGTGGTATGGGACATGAATCTTTAATATATTATAATTAATAGTTGTTATGGATTCTCCTGTACAATCTGTTTCGCTCAGTGTCGTGCCCCGATGTTTCCGCCATCGGTTGAGTTGTGACACACGATTCGGTTCCAAACCCCACTTCTTTACCCAGTTTATATTTATCAAAAACGTTTGAACTATTTCCATGAATGGAGCCAATAATACAAATCCAAATAAATTTTTGACACCTGTTGTATTGCCACCTCCATTTAAGCATTAAAGCAAGGTTTAGGTCGTATAGGCTACCAAGACTCAACCCACCTTAGTTTTATCTGTTAAAGTTAACTCCCATTTAACCCATGCCATCTTATTTTTTTGTTCCATCCCTACCACTAAAAAATTGGGACTGTAAACTTTCCAGAAGAATGGCACTGGCCTTTTTAGGCATCCAAAATAAAGATAAGAAATAAGTGAAAACCGAGCCAAGAACCAAAGTGACAAGTGTTGCTTTACCACCGATGTAAAGCATATTAGACTTCCACTTAGCTAGCTTCGAATGAAACTTTTGGATGATCGGCTCCCAACCTTTGAAAGTATCCATTTCCCCCAACAGGAACACCTAGGTAACGGAAAGGAGTAACCCAAGGACTACATCCCACCAAGGCTGCAAATGATTGCATGTCAATGGACTTCACCCCTGTACCAAAAAGGTTAAATTTAGCATGGTTTATCTGAAGACCTGATAGAAGGAAAAGGTTAAACCACAAAATGGTAAACCAAAATCATACATTTCGCACTTCCCAAGCCCTAACCTATAAAAACTTGTAATTCAATGACAAAGTCTTAAACCAAAACATACATTTGTTTTTCCCACCAAGGATGATATCTTTTAATACAAAAAAAAAAAAAAAAAAAAAACAACAACATAATCTCATGGAGTCAAAACCAATGTGACCCAACCATCAATTTGACTACATGATTATAATATTAAATCTTACTTCAGGCTTTATTAGCATGAATTCAACCTCTATTAGGCATTAACATCCACACCCTATTATATGATTAAGGTGTTATTTAAACATCCTTTGATTCAAAACATTGAATTTGGACTAAAAACCTATTAGGGAAAATGAGCCCTTCTCACATAACCCTTTGAAATATCTAGACCAAAATAAAAAATTAGTAAATAACACTTTTGTAATAGTCCAATGGAAATACAATACTGATAATTAATAGTCCAATGGAAATAAAATACTGATAAAGTATCAAAAATATCTATAATCATATATAAGTATTTATTCTATATCTAACTTATAATAAAAGAATTTAAATAATGCCACATGCCATTCTCTCATTTAACCTCATAAATTTATTTATATTTGTTTAATAAATTTCTTTTAATATTAATTAATAACCAATATATAGATATCACTTATTTTTATCCTTATCTTTATCTAAAATTAATAAATAACTTCAGTTTTTCAATTTAAACCCTTTGTCTTTTTACTTTTAACCAAAGTTTTTCATCTTTTGCAATTTAATCCCAACTCTTTTTTATTTTTCAATTTTGGTCCACCATACTTTTCACATTTCCCAAGTTTTTCGTTTCGTTCTAAATTTTGTGAGTTAACGCACCGCAATGTGCGTGTGAAGTTCAACATTTTTTCGTATAATTTTTTCCGTTTGACTGACTGGCCCGTCGCATCACATCTATTTTTCTGCGTTTGACAAGGTCGTCCAACACGCAGGTCCTGGATGGACTTAGTTAATTTTTTTCTATGTTTTACGTTTCGGTTTAATTTCTCAGCAACGAGCGTGCGTGATTCAAAGATTTTACGTCTGCTTTTCACTCGACGTTATTTTTTCCCGTTTTTATTTATTATATTTTTACGAGCTTTTCCCGTGTTTGTGGTCGCTGATAATGGTATAGTATTCCTACTACTTAACACATTTTTATGACAACCGCTGCAACGCAGGGGCTTAATACTAGTTTTGGAATACATATGATCTAATAATGAAACAGACAATATTGATAATTTTTAATAGTCCAATGGAAATAACAAACAAAAACATGACTGTCACCCTTAATAAGTCAACATATTTTATCTTCAAATCATATTTAAAGAAGTACTACATAAATAATTCATCATATAATAGAAGTAATTAACAATTCATAATATATGATTAGCGAAAGCCATTCGACTCAAGAGTCAAAGACTTAAGACAACATGTCGATGTTGTTCTTGTAAAGACAAGTCGTAATCCAAAATTTATCATAATTAAATTATAACGAGAATTAAAAAACTAAAAATTAAGATTATTTATTTATTTATTACAACTTGTTCAATAAATGAATGAATATGTTGAGATATCACAATTGATATATTAATTTTCTTTTTGAACCGGACAATTGATATATGAATGACCATGAAGAGTGGGATTCTAGAGTAAATATAAGTGTGTTTATGAATTGAGTGAACAAATTCTGGTTATTGATTTACATCATCATCATTATCAAACTCAGTAAATCTCACTGATAGCAAAGATAAGATAGGGTCTCAGGGAGGGTAAGATGTAGACAGCCTTACTTCTACCCCATAGGAATAGAGAGGTTGCTTCTAGTGAGACCCCAACTCGATGGTAGTTTTGCATCAAACCTTGGACATATGGCACATAACACTCGACAATTAAGACAAAGGCCAATTAGTGCATGTATTCCCTTGTCTTTCGGCTATCAACGCCACTACATGATGCACGATTAACCATCCCCCTCTATTAACATTATTTTCACGAAATTAGTAAAATAACGTAAAAATTAGTGAACTTTCACTTTTGCCTCCTGAGCACCCACACATATATACATTATATGCGCATACCGCAAGCGGTGCGTATAAGACAGGGTCTGAGAAGGGTAAGATGTAGACAGCCTTACCTCTACCCCGTAGGAATAGAGATGCTGCTTCCAGTGAGACCCCCCGGCACGATGGTAGTTTTGCATCAAACCTTAGACATAAGACACATAACACTCGACAATTAAGACAAGCCAATTAGTGCATGTACTCCCTTTCATTGATTTACATCATTAAATTGTAAAATATACTAGTAATCCTGATTTACACTTGTGTATTGATGATAAATGGCTAGGATTAGTTCACTAGTATTCACAATCAAGGGAGTTGTTCATAAATGAACCTAACCCTGACCATGAATATAAAATGTATATT
Source organism: Helianthus tuberosus (assembly GCA_030545235.1). NCBI lineage: Eukaryota > Viridiplantae > Streptophyta > Magnoliopsida > Asterales > Asteraceae > Helianthus > Helianthus tuberosus. The sequence continues at coordinate 3,730,615 of JARYGA010060224.1, forward strand.
GAGATTTGAAAGATTTAAACTAGTATATATAGTAAGTTTATACTTTTTATATAACTTAAGTTTATACAATAGTTGAGGGTGTGTGTGTGTTGTGTTATTCTATGTTTATTTGGTATGTGGCATTATATGTTAAATTGTTAATAATTAGATTTCTAAGTCTTTGTTATGTGATTTCAAATCTTCAACGTTTGTTTGATCTTAAGCTACCATGTCATTAGATTGTTAGCACATTTTTCATCATATAATATCTTGAAATATAGCACATTTCACATGTATTAGTTGTTGATTATATCATTAAACATGGGTTAAAAACATAGAACCCTAATCATGTTTATTCAATCATAATCTAAATATAGATACCAAGATAGAGATACTTACTTGTAGGGATGATTATCTTTAAAAATAAAGATGAAGCCATGATTCCCGTTATGGTACCTTGTTTTGATGGATCACACTAGAGAGAATTTTTGTATTGGTGTTCTACAAGAGTTTTTTTATCACCATTTATCATCAATATATAATGGATCAATGAATAATGGTCATGAATAGTGATCTGTTATAAAAACTCTATGTATTCTCTATTAATGGTACCTAAAGGGAAATCATAATTGTCCCTTGAACTAATCAATATTTACAATTACTACCATCAAGTAATTGTCGGGGACTAGTTATGTCATATTGGTAATGTTACCAAATGATCCGTAAGGCCACATCAACGGGTTATTTCTAACACTCTCCCACTTGGCCGAGTGATCATTTGTGATAAATATAAGTAAGTTTGACCAAGTTAAAACATTAATCGATGTTTCAAATTGAAATTGCAACATAAAAATACAGTCATTGAGTTATTGTCAACTCAAGACCCCCATTAATCATGTTACAACCCCAAATCAAAACATACGTAAATTTAAGACCAAAATGACTGAGGTAAGCCCTTTGAAATTAATTTGTATAATTCTTGTCTATACGTCATCAGGTGCACATACGTATTTATAGACAAACAAATTGTGTAATTGAGGAAAAAATAATAACTAATCATTCGTACGATATGCTATTATGTAAGGCCTTTAGTAAAACCCGTCTTTATTATGAGCTCTTAAAAAGACTTTGGGTGTAGACCTTAGTTATCGGATCCGCAAGCATATCATGAATGTAAATGTATTCGATACAAGTATTTAGGTTCCTCTTCTTGTACATAAACGAACAATAATTTTGTATCGAAGTTTAATGCAGCACCTCTCGAACTGTTACTGTTCGAGGAAATAAGGTAGCTAACTTTTCATAGCAAGTCTTCAATATAGTATTTATATGGAGTTAATAAGTTTATGAGTCCACTGATAAAATTTCAACAACATTTAGTGACAATTGCGTTGTTAATTAACAACATATTATGTCATTATAATTTAGGTTGTTGTTAACAGTTTCTCATGACCCCTCCATGAGATAGATTTGTCCGCAGACATCAGGATTACCCCAAATTGACTTTTAGTTTCTTTTGAACATCATAAAATCAAGGTAAGAATAATCAACCTCTTCTTATAGTCTTTCTCGTTTCTTAAAGATATTGTAAGATGCTTCACAATAATCTAGAGTGATCTAATGTTCATCAATGTGAGCAATATCTAAACGAGTATAGACTTGAACCTTCGTAAGGCTTCTAATTGATGAAGCATAAGGAAGTAATCTCATTTATCATTTTATCCTCTTAATGAGAGCAATATTGTTTGTTACATATGTAAGGACCCACTTTAGAGTAAAGCTTATGGCACGAAACTAATGCCCCAATGGGTCTATCTCGGTATATTTTGATATCTCTCACGTAAGTGGTATTTCCGAGATTCATTATATCAAAATATATGTGAGAAATTATTTGACTTATGTAACATATACTTATCAAAAGAGTGTCATCTATATAAGGACAAGTTTACATTAGTTGCTCCCACTCATCCTGAGGTTGGTACACATAAATCCACTTAATTCGTGATGAAAAGAATTACATTAAGATTTCGTCACATTTTGATGTTTGCTTCAACCCATACATGGAAGTTATTGACATACAAAGTAAGTGTTCTTGACCTTCAGTTTAGAACTTTTAGGTTGTTTTGAACATGTAAGTCTTTGTTTAGGGAAAGTTGTTTTAATATCCATTTAATGTAGCTACAAAAGATTGTAAGCTACTAGAACAACAATGATCCTCAAAGAAACCTTTTGTAAGAATGGTAAGATGATTCTTTGATAAATAATTCTCTTCTGAGCATAACCATTAACAATCAATCTTGCTTTTAGTGTCTTAACGTTTGCATTTGGATTTAGGTAATTCAACCAAATCCCAAACGTTATTTTGAAACATAAAATCAAATTTGCTAAAAACAATTTTTATTCTATGTAGAAAATTGATTGATGCAAATGACTTAATTAGAAAATGTAGGATCAGTAAACTTTCCAATATCCATTTCAACTTCAGTCAAGGAGGATACATAATCATCAAAGTTAAACCTAGATAACCTCCGTAGTTGATTATTGGGTTGTATTATGAGTTTCAGTTTTATGAATTAACTCTTGATTAAGTTGCTATCATTTTCAAGATTCTAAGTATGTAAGAGTTGGTAGAGTATGGTGTACAAGATGTGTAATTGGAATAAAATTTAATAAGTCTCTTCCCCCCGCCTCTTGTACTTCTTGCAAGTCACGATAAAGACTTTTACTACTCCCACTAATTTTAGAAATCATTAGAAATTTAGCATGCTTATGGTCAACATTAAAAGGCCAATAGATTCTAATAGAGAAACAAGTTAATGATGTAACTCATTGTAGTTTCTCTGTTTGAGGATTATAATTTTGGTAAGAAATCTGAGTGTGCCCACGTTTAAGCAACAATTAAACTTTTGTTAGAGTAGCAGTAGATTCTTAAAGAGAAAAGTTGTGAAGAAGCAATGTCTTGTACAAGAGGTACAAATTGAGGTAACAACAAGTTTTCACTCCCTACCTCTTGCAACTCTCGCAAGTTAAGATTAAGACACTTAATGCTCCCACTAACCTTTTAGATCTCTAGGAATGCTACAAGATAAGTTTCAATGATGTACATGCTGTGGGAACATGTCATATATGTTAAACTTGATTTCCTTAATGTCCAGATGTTTATAAAAATTTTGAGGGACATATTTAGAAGGAATCATAGTATATATGAATTAATTTCTTTAATGCCTTGATCCATTAGGGACATATTAGACACAAGTAAATATTATGATAAATGAATAATGTCTGAATATTCCATTTTGGGATAAATTCCAATGAAATATAATTTCTGATTGAACTTGATTTATTCCCTTAGCCATTTAATTATTAAGGCTTATAACACATGCTCATAAGTCACTAAGAATGAGATTTTATAATATTTCATCCTTCATTAACCTTGTCATGATTTGTCATGAAATTTGGTCTCAATGGATGAAATTTGTAGGTCTCATTTTTCTTTTGTTAAATTTTCATTTTCATGATAACAAAAGGTTGTGAAAAAACGTAGCATCATCTAGTTCTATCTTATAAGGTTTCTATCCAGATTGAGATGACAAATAATATGAGAGTTTAAGGTAAGAGTGACTTTGTTTTAACCATGTAAACCTCACAACTGTCAAAATGTAGCTTTTATGTTGATACTAAATTCTGAATAATCTACAGAATATATAAGGTATCATAAAGCCCAATTATAAAACAGTTTATTATGGTTCTTATAGTCTTAACATAAAATTTTGCCACCAACTCTCATATTAATTATTTGTTGATTTCTGGTAAGTAACCGTATAGAACTAGACTTAACCCATCATGTGTTAATTGGAATATTATCATTAGTAGACTTAAATATCATAAATATCTAATTACTTATCTTAGCGTCCCATTGAGTTATGGATAGTCTCGTTGCTCATGCCTAGTTTAATGACATAAGTCTGCAGTGAGACTTTCCTTTGAAGAAACTTATAGCTGGAAGTAGAACTTGTACATTGTCTCCAAAACTTAAAAGTATCCTCCTTTTAGGTTTAGTGGAGGTGAGATGAACAACATCTAATTTTCCAGTTTCATGCATTCCTTTTCCTGTATATATGCTGCCAATCAACACACTCATTTTCCTTTGGTACTCTTGAGTGGTATAGATGATTCTTAAGGCAACTTATGGTATTAGTGGAAAAACTATATGTAATGCACCGAAAAAGTGTACTAATTTCCATGTGTAAACCTTTAAATTATGGGTCATGGTATTGTACATGATGATGTATTCACATATGCCACTAACTTTATAGTAAGAATCTAGAGTAATGCATGCGTCTTAGGAGTTATTTTGATTCTTCCAAAGAAAATAAATTAGTCTTGTGAAATTTAGAATCTATAATAGCTCACATGATAACAATAATGAAATGAGTTCTTGATTATTATAAGAGATATAATGGTTGACTTATCCCACTAGTCATGCTCTGGTTTTCTTCTGTAATACTTTTATCAGAAAAGAGCAGTAGGATTATCATCTCTTAAGAAATAATCAACAATCCAACAAGAGAAAATTTTGTAGAAACTCTTTAGTAAGCAAAACATTTTAGGTTTTGAAATTAGAGTGGATAAAATAGATGAGATACAAACCTAAGAAGAAACTTGGAGTGATTTACATTATGGGGTAATCAAGTAAGGCAGACACAGATTATTATATTGAAGATATAGTCTACTATAACATCAAAATAACAGACTAATTTAAGGTTCTACCTGAATTTTGGCTTCGCTTTGGCTTTGACCAAAATTCAGACATTATGAACGTATATAAATAACATATTGTCTTGATGTTCTAAATAAATTTGGATTCGCTTTGGCTTTGACCAAAATTTATGCATTATGAACATACACAATAGACTGACTTATTGTTCTACATGAACTTTGGCTTTTACCAAAATTCATGTATTATGAACATACGTAAATAAAAACCAACTTAATGTTCTGCCTGAACTTTGGCTTCGCTTTGGCTTTGACCAAATTTCAGGCATAATGAACGATATAAATAATAGACCATCTTTAGTGTTCTAGATGAACTCTGGTTTCGCTTTGGCTTTGGCCAAAATTCATATATTATGAACACACATAAATATAGACTGTCTCAATGTTCTACATGAACTTTGGCTTCGCTTTGGCTTTGACCAAAATTCATGTATCATGATGAACATAAATAAATAATAAGGTAAAACACATAAATATAACATAACACCTTTGGGCCAGAAATGAAATATTTATGTACATTATGCTAATAATTTATTATGTGTATCATCAAACAATTAGTTGTTGTGTTCATTATCCAGCAATACATATAATAACATAAAATGACATAAATTAAAGTTGGGTCATTCGCAAGTTTAGTCATACAAAACCAAATAAAATAAGGCTTCCAAAAGGTGAAGTATGGCATGTGAAAGGTATACATTTCGTATAAACGTTATGCGAAAAGTTTATGTAAAATAATTTATACAAAACATATCACATGTGGAAGCTTAAAATATAATTGAGTTACTCTATATATTTCATATAACCTATATAAAAATAAATTAATTCTGTATAGTATGTGTCATAAGTTGACATAACATAAATATATGCGATTAGTGATATCTTTTTAATCACTAAATTATTTCCCCATTAACTACAAATAATAATGATAAGAATACAAAATAAAATAGTGAATTTTTTTGTTTTGGTTCATGATGCCATACTCTTCGAAGCTCCAAAAGTATGCCAACGTATGCAATAAAGGCCTCAAAAAAGCTTAATAAATTATCTTCATGGCAATTTATATTATGAAATAAAAATAATGGCCAGTTCTAATTAATATAAAGCATTACTTTATTATTGGTTTATTTCATGCTGAATGATTATATGGTTTGCAAATAATAACCACTTATTCCAAATAAATTTGTTAAATAATAAAACCCATTGAAAAATTTATAGTTTTATTGTTTTTAGGAATTGCCGCATAAGAAAGGCTAGATTAAACTCAACACCACGTAATCCGCCGCTTCAACTTCGATAGTTGGTATCTTTTAATTTATCTAACATGCTTTCTTCAACAAAATCACAAAATTTTGTTATGTTTCTTTGAAGATTATAAAATCGCAAATTAGATAAAAAAACATTATAGAAAACAAGGGAACATAACGATTCAATAATTGAATTGATATAATCAACATTGCTCTGATACCACATGTTGATTATATCATTAAACATGGGTTAAAAACATAGAACCCTAATCATGTTTATTCAATCATAATCTAAATATAGATACCAAGATAGAGATACTTACTTGTAGGTGTAACACCCCGTGTTTTCACAAGTCAAAGTCAAAGTCAAGGTCAAGTCAACGACCGATTTCGCGCAACTTAACTCGTAGAAATTTCTTTATTTGATTCGTATTATGTGGAGTAAGTGTTGTTAATGACAATAATCGATGTGTGTTAATCGCTATCTAATCGACTTACGACTGTGAATTATAGGAAGTAACAATGCGATAAAGTTAACCAACTAATAATCAAGCTATGCTAATCAAATAGACACCGAATCGCAACTCGAGATACGTATTTTACTTGTTGTTATACGTGTGTGTGTGCCTTATGTGTTACTTGTGCATGTTTATTTATGTTGTGTTGTGGTAATAAATTGAAACGCAATCTAACTCGAAATGCAATCGAACTCAATCGAAACTTGGAATCGAACTCGAACTCGAATAAAAAATCGAACTCTGGTAATTAGTGGAGAAGAGATTATGCGAGATATGAAGTAGTTGGGACTAAAAGTAATTTGACTAGGAAACCCTATCGAATCGAACCGCTCGCAATCGAAAACGACTCAGCAAAAATCGTCGCGTCAATCACTTGAACCAAGTGCCATCCGGTCGGATAGCCATCCGAACTGATAGCCCCTTGTCCTCAAATCAGACGCCATCCGACCAGGATGTCATCCGACCGGATCAGTCATCCGAGTGGTATGTCATCCGATCGGATCACCCTTTCCTCTTTTGGAATCCTATAAATACCCCTGTCATTGTCATTCTTTCCACTTTTGGAAACCCTCTGTCCGAACAACTCGTGCTCCTCACCTTTTCTTCGATTTCTCTCAATCCATGTAAGATCTAACCCTAAATCTTGTACTTTCTTAATCTACACGCACTCCTACACCTTTCTATCTTTTAAATCTTAACTTTTAACCGTGAAATCACTAGATTTCGGGTGTTCTAGGAAGATGTCATCATGTGTTCTTCAAGAACTTCATGTTTTGGCCTCAATCCACCAAGAACAACTTAGATCTAACCAATTTCCATAAAGATCTTGTAAAGATCTCAACACCAGTGTAGTGAAAGAGGATTGAAATATGGTTTTCAACTTTCTTTCAACTCTTTCGCACTCAATGGACTCAAAATCGATAGGATCCGGCCCTGACTTAGTCTTCTACTAGATTGTAGTGTTGTACTAGCTCAAGATCCGGATTCTACCCACGAGACTGTCGATTTCGGGTTAGTCAAGAACAACCGTCTCGAGCCGGTAACCGGCCGGACTAGGGTGATTTCTGGTCGGATTGGTCACTTGGGTCGAACCAGGGGTTCTGTTGACTAACACGTTGTCAAATTGTCTCGACATAACGACAAACCATTAAAACGACCAAGTGTAGGACGAACGGAACAGTTGGAACAGATTGCTGTCCGACCGGATTGCTATCCGATCGGATAGGTCATCCGAACGGATCACACTTGGGACCCATACTTTAAACGACATTATCTAAAGTTTGAGTATTGAACGAAATGTAATCCGATCGAATGACCATCTGAATGAATTACTCTTCGGATCATGAGATACTAAGACTTTAAAGACTTAAACAATTTTCAACATGTTCAATAACAGGTTTGCCATCCGATCGGATTGCCATTCGATCGAATGACGCTTCTGTTGTGCATTTGCTTTCAGAAAGTAACCTCGTCACTAAGTCGCCGTCCGACCGGACCACTGTCCGACCGGATGACCATCCGAACGGATTGTCATCCGCACGACCAGTCATCCGATCGACCGACTTGATGGATAGAGATACTTTCCTATTTTCAAAATACTACAACGAAAACTTCAAAAGTCAAGCCATCATACACAAACACATACTTCTTATAGGAAGAAACAATCCACTCGAATCGTCAACCGACCGGATCACTGTCCGACCGGATGACCACCCGAACGGATTCCTCCACAAACACATAGTATGAAAGGGTCGGATAGTGGTTCGAGACGGTTGTTCTTGACTAACCCGAAATCGACAGTCTCGTGGGTAGAATCCGGATCTTGAGCTAGTACAACACTACAATCTAGTAGAAGACTAAGTCAGGGCCGGATCCTATCGATTTTGAGTCCATTGAGTGCGAAAGAGTTGAAAGAAAGCTGAAAACCATCTTTCAATCCTCTTTCACTACACTGGTGTTGAGATCTTTACAAGATCTTTATGGAAATTGGTTAGATCTAAGTTGTTCTTGGTGGATTGAGGTTAGTTCTTTATGGAAAGGTTAGTTCACTACCCTTTCATACTATGTAACGTTTTACCCTTTCAAAAGTCAAGCCATCATACACAAACACATACTTCTGGACAATCTGTTTCGCTCAGTGCCATGCCCCGATGATTCCTCCATCGGTTGGGGTGTGAGAGATTGGTATCAGAGCCATAACTATAGGGAATTAGGCAAGACTCGACCTAGTCCGGGTCGAAGTCTTAGAAACCTAGACTATAGTTAGGAACCAACAGACCGACTTGAGTACATCCAGTAGAGATTAGGTACGTGCTTAATCCTCACTAATCTCACACTATCACTACACTCGAATTTTCAACTATCAAAGGGCGATAAAGTTGGGATTAGGTGTGAAAACCCCAAACTCCCGACTAAATTGCTTAGTCAATACTGTTAGCAGGGGAATTATACCAAATTAGGGGTGAAACCCATATTTTGATGAATAATCTCCTCTGTCTTATCAAAAACAGGGACGAAGTTGTTGAGCTAGGGGTGAAACCCTAACCTTGATGACTTGTTCCGCACATTTTACAAGATTCCCACCAAAGTCTCGACGGACTCCATCGACCTGAAGTCACGACATGACTAACGGGATGTGTGCCCAACGCCCAAGAATCGAGGCAAGGACACAGTCCTGAAAGTCAGACGTAGACAACAAGTCCTTGCGAATAGTTGAATCGCTTTGGTTAGTCGAAGTCTACTAGCCGCAGACAATCTATATCTCGAATTTTATGTGTTTTAATTCTGAGCCGCAATTGCTGACTTTGATGATTCGCTGATTTTATGAGCTTTTGTGTGTTTTATGCTTACTTGTTAACGTTTTGAGGTATCACTCATTCGATCTAACGCCCTTGCTTTCGTTACTTACACAATACACTACACATCGCGAAACTTTGGACGACTTTATGCTACGATGTACGCTTATACTACGCTATTCTCGAGTAAACACCGACTTTGAATGATAGGTTTCTGTTTTCTGACTGCCTCTGGTGATTAAATTCGTATGTGTTTCCTTGCTTTAGTGCTTGACATGCTTGGGTGTTATGTGATTATGTACCCTACGTGCTTATGTGTGTTATGTAATTTTGTGCCCTATGTGCTATGTGTCTACGTGAATATACATGTTCCTGAACTTTAGTAAGTAGTAGACGTGTGAGGTGAGATTCGAATACCATGTGTTGAGTTCCGTGGCGATGTCTATTGCAGACAATGTCGTCTGGATCCCGTCACGCACTTTCTCGTCAAGAGAAGAGAGACAAACGCCTTGCTTCCATCATCGCTAAAAGTGTAGCAAAGGCCGTGAGTGATGTTTATGAGAATGCCAGCAAATCGTCTGAGGAATCGAGAACCGAAGCTCCTAAAGCTACCGCGAAGACCTTCAGTTTCAAGCAATTCAAGTCGTGTGGGCCAAAAATTCACTGGCGAAGGAGGTCCCACTGCACTATTTCACTGGTTTGATTCCATTGAGGTTACTCTACGACAGAGTGGTTGCCCTGATGACCTCCATACTCTGAATGCTACCGGCGTTTTCCAGTCCCGTGCACTAGACTGCTGGACGGCCGAGAGGAACAAGCGAGGGAACGATGCAGCCTACGGTCTGTCGTGGGACGAGCTCAAGGAAGTTATGCTAGAGGAATTCTGCCCTCCTCACGAACGTCAAAAGCTAGAAGATGAATTTTGGCACATACAGCAAAAGGATGGTGATAATGCTGGTCTCACTGCTCGTTTCAAACAGCTCAGTATTATCTGTCCTGATCAAGTCAAGACTCCCGACATGGCAATCAAGAAGTACATCCGGGCCCTGCCCGACTGCGTTGCTGATTTCGTGCAAGCGGCTAAGATTACGACGATCGAGGAAACTTATCTACTGGCCGCTGAAATCAACGACAAGCAGGTTAAGGCTGGTGTCTGGGATAAGACTTCGAAGCATCTGCATCAAGCTACCGCCACCGCACCAACTGCTGAACCCACCTCATCGAGCAACAAGAGGAAGAACAAGAGAAAGAATAGCTCCAGCAACAAGAACTGTGCGATCACTACTGCACCAGTTCAATCAGTACTAGCTCAACAGCGCCAAGCGGCAGCGCCTGTGGCCAATGCACCTCTTGCCAAGCGTGCATACACTGGGCCACATCCGCTCTGCCCTACCTGTACCTACCATCACCCAACTGCCATTGCTTGTCGTTTTTGTGCTCATTGCAATGTATACGGCCATTTTACTGCCAACTGCCGTATTCTACAAGCTCCTGCTCACCAAGCTCTACTCACTGCCCCACAGGGTCAACAAGCTCCTCCGGCACCCGCAGTCAAGGCCAGAGCTTGCTTCGCATGTGGCGACCCGAACCATTTCGCCAACATGTGCCCAACCAGGGTCGTGAAACAAGATTCCCAGCAACAGCCGCCGCAGCAGCAACAACAGCAGCCGCAACAACAGCAGCAACAACAACAACAGGCAACACGCGCCAGAACTTTCAACCTCAACGTGCGTCAAGCCCAGGCCGACAACAACGTGGTCAATGGTACGTTCCTTGTGAATGGTATTTAAGCTTCATGTTTGTTTGATACTGGAGCCGATAATTGCTTTGTGTCATTCGAATTCGAGAAACTCCTTAACCGTAAACGCTCCCAACTCTCTTCGGCATTCGTTGTTGAAATCGCTACTGGAAGAACCGTCGTCGTAAATTTTGTTATCCGTGATTGTACTCTTGAACTCAACAATCACATCTTCCCAATCGACCTTATTCCGATGCAACTCGGAAGTTTCGACGTCATAGTAGGCATGGACTTTCTACGCGAAAATCATGCTGAAGTTGTGTGTTACGATAAGATGATTCGATTTTCGCTCGCGAATGGTGACTTATTATGTGTATACGGTGATACTACTTCAAAAGGTCTCAAGCTTATGTCATGTGTCCAAGCTAGCAAGTATCTTCGCAAGGAATACAAAGCTTTCTTGGCAAACATTGTAGTAGCGGAGAAGGAAAAGAAAGAGAAGAAGGAAGTGAAAGACGTTCCTGTGGTTCGTGAATTTCCTCATGTGTTTCCTGATGATCTTCCAGGCTTACCGCCAAGTCGTGATATCGACTTTCGTATCGACCTCATTCCTGGAGCCAATCCTGTTGCCAAAGCTCCCTACCGACTCGCGCCGTCCGAAATGCGCGAACTCTCAACCCAACTCCAGGAATTACTTGAGAAAGGCTTCATTCGCCCGAGCACCTCTCCATGGGGCGCGCCAGTCCTTTTCGTCAAAAAGAAGGACGGGTCGTTCAGGATGTGCATCGACTACCGGAATTGAATAAGTTAACTATCAAGAACCGCTATCCCCTGCCTCGCATCGACGATTTGTTTGATCAACTACAAGGCGCTACGTGTTTCTCAAAGGTCGACCTACGTTCAGGCTATCACCAACTGCGTATACAAGCGGAGGATATACCCAAAACCGCATTTCGCACCCGATACGGTCATTACGAATTCGTTGTTATGCCTTTTGGTTTAACCAACGCACCAGCGGTTTTCATGGATCTGATGAATCGCGTGTGTAAACCATATCTCGACCATTTCGTCATCGTATTTATCGATGATGTCTTGATCTATTCCAAGTCGAAAACCGAACACGCGCAACATCTACGTTTGGTTCTCGAGTTACTCCAGGGGAATCAACTCTATGCCAAGTTCTCCAAGTGCGAATTCTGGTTGGAGGAAGTTCAATTTCTGGGTCACATTGTTAATAGTTAAGGCATTCACGTCGATCCTGCGAAGATTGAAGCTGTTAAGAGCTGGGTTACGCCTAAGAACCCGTCTGAAGTCCGCTCTTTTCTCGGACTAGCGGGCTATTATCGACGATTCATCGAAGGATTCTCAAAGATTGTTGTGCCGCTTACCTCTCTCACACATAAAGACAAGCCTTTTGTTTGGAAAGCTGAACAAGAGTTTGCCTTTCGAACCCTCAAGCACATGCTTTGCAATGCCCCTGTTCTCACATTGCACGACGGAAACGACGATTTCATTGTCTACTGTGATGCTTCCAACCTTGGTCTTGGTTGTGTTCTTATGCAGCGGGACAAGGTTATAGCTTACGCATCTCGTCAGCTCAAAATCCACGAGAAGAACTATACAACCCATGATCTCGAGCTAGGCGCGGTTGTTTTTGCATTAAAGATTTGGCGACACTACCTGTATGGTACCAAGTGTACGATCTTCACCGATCATAGGAGCCTGCAACATATCTTTAATCAGAAGGAACTTAATATGCGTCAACGCCGATGGATAGAACTTCTCAACGATTACGACTGTGAGATCCGTTATCACCCAGGCAAGGCAAATGTTGTTGCCGACGCACTTAGCAGACGGAGCTACCTGCTTAGCACTCGTAATGTTCAAGCCCAACACGATCTCGAAACCCTCATCCGCGACGCTCAACATGCGTGTTTTAACGAACGCACTCTGAAGAAAGAAAGAATCTACCACGATGGAGCCCAACTTGTGAGCAAATCGAATGGGATATTCCACTTTCTGGACCGAATTTGGATCCCCAAACAAAGCAATTTGCGACAGATTCTGATGGACGAAGCCCACAAATCCCGGTATTCTATTCATCCCGGTGCCGACAAAATGTACCAGGATCTTCGTTATAAGTACTGGTGGCCGAGTATGAAAAGGGATATCGCTCTCTACGTCGGAAAATGCCTAACTTATGCTAGAATCAAGGCCGAACATCAAAGACCCTCTGGCTTACTTGAGCAACCACCAATTCCCATGTGGAAGTGTGAAAGCATAGCCATGGACTTTATAACCAAGCTACCGCACACGTCATCAGGTCACGACAGCATCTGGGTTGTGGTCGACCGTTTGACTAAATCAGCTCACTTTCTACCGATACAAGAAGACTACAAGGTAGAACGATTAGCCCGAATCTACACCGACGAGATCATTTGTAATCATGGGACGCCTCGTGACATCATCTCTGATCGTGATGCTCGGTTTACCTCACGACTGTGGGAAACATTTCAAACGGCACTCGGTACATCGCTTAATCTAAGTACCGCTTTCCACCCCCAAACCGATGGTCAGACTGAAAGAACGATTCGTACTCTTGAGGACATGCTCCGTTCGTGTGTCCTAGACTTCGGTGGTAATTGGGATAAATACCTGCCGTTAGTCGAATTCTCGTATAACAATAGCTACCATTCTAGCATCCAAATGGCACCTTTCGAGGCATTATACGGAAGAAGATGTCGATCGCCTATTGTGTGGCACGAGATCGGTCATTCGCAATTAACCGGTCCTGAGTTATTACAAGAAACGACAGACAAAATTTTTCAAATTAGAGACAATCTGGTGAAAGCTCGGGATCGACAGAAAAGTTACGCCGATAAAAAGCGCAAGCCTCGTGAATTTGACGTTGGTGACTACGTACTCCTAAAGGTATCACCTTGGAAGGGTGTGGTCCGATTCGGCAAAAAGGGAAACCTCGCACCTCGATATGTTGGACCTTTTAAGATTCTGGAAAGGATCGGAAAAGTCGCCTACAGACTCGAACTATCGGAGGAACTGAGTAATGTCCACCCGACTTTCCACGTGCCAAACCTCCGAAAGTGCCTAGCCAACCACGACTTACACGTTTCTCTTGATGATCTGCAAGTGAACGAAACATTACACTTCGTGGAAAAGCCTGTCGAAATCATGGATCGTCAAACCAAGCAGCTTAGACGCTCTCGCATTCCGATTGTGAAAGTCTGATGGGAAGGCAAACGAGGCGCAGAGTTCACCTGGGAACTCGAAAGCGACATGAAGGCTAAGTACCCGCAGTTGTTTAAAGAAAGAAGCTAGAGAGAGAAAGTAACATCGTGATTCTAGTGCTTTGTACGATTTCATACCAATAGAATCACCGATTATATTACGTCTCGTGTGTTCAGTCACGTACGTGTACGGATTCCGCACGTCACACGTTCGGTTCGCGATCGTTCGGAATCAAAACCGGTCCGAACGGAAAAGTCCTTAAACGTGATTCACGGTGTCGTACAGCTTCCAGCTTAATTTCGGGACGAAATTCCCTAAACAAGGGGAGGCTGTAACACCCTGTGTTTTCACAAGTCAAAGTCAAGGTCAAGTCAACGACCGATTTCGCGCAACTTGACTCGTAGAAATTTCTTTAATTGATTCGTATTATGTGGAGTAAGTGTTGCTAATGACAATAATCGATGTGTGTTAATCGCTATCTAATCGACTTACGACTGTGAATTATAGGAAGTAACAATGCGATAAAGTTAACCAACTAATAATCAAGCTATGCTAATCAAATCGACACCGAATCGCAACTCGAGATACGTATTTTACTTGTTGTTATACGTGTGTGTGTGCCTTATGTGTTACTTGTGCATGTTTATTTATGATGTATTGTGGTAATCAATTGAAACGCAATCTAACTCGAAATGCAATCGAACTCAATCGAAACTTGGAATCGAACTCGAATCAAAAATCGAACTATGGTAATTAGTGGAGAAGAGATTATGCGAGATATGAAGTAGTTGGGACTAAAAGTAATTTGACTAGGAAACCCTATCGAATCGAACCGCTCGCAATCGAAAACGACTCAGCAAAAATCGTCGCGTTAAACACTTGAACCAAGCTCCATCCGGCCGGATAGCCATCCGAACGGATGGCCATCCGACCGGATAGACCCTTGTCCTCAAATCAGACGCCATCCGACCAGGATGTCATCCGACCGGATCAGTCATCCGAGTGGTATGTCATCTGATTGGATCACCCTTTCCTCTTTTGGAATCCTATAAATACCCCTGTCATTGTCATTCTTTCCACTTTTGGAAACCCTCTGTCCGAACAACTCGTGCTCCTCACCTTTTCTTCGATTTCTCTCAATCCAGGTAAGATCTCACCCTAAATCTTGTACTTTCTTAATCTACACGCACTCCTACACCTTTCTATCTTTTAAATCTTAACTTTTAACCGTGAAATCACTAGATTTCGGGTGTTCTAGGAATATGTCATCATGTGTTCTTCAAGAACTTCATGTTTTGGCCTCAATCCACCAAGAACAACTTAGATCTAACCTATTTCCACAAAGATCTTGTAAAGATCTCAACACCAGTGTTGTGAAAGAGGATTGAAAGATGGTTTTCAACTTTCTTTCAACTCTTTCGCACTCAATGGACTCAAAATCGATAGGATCCGGCCCTGACTTAGTCTTCTACTAGATTGTAGTGTTGTACTAGCTCAAGATCCGGATTCTACCCACGAGACTGTCGATTTCGGGTTAGTCAAGAACAACCGTCTCGAGCCGGTAACCGGCCGGACTAGGGTGATTCCTGGTCGGATTGGTCACTTGGGTCGAACCAGGGGTTCTGTTGACTAACACGTTGTCAAATTGTCTCGACATAACGACAAACCATTAAAACGACCAAGTGTAGGACGAACGGAACAGTTGGAACGGATTGTTGTCCGACCGGATTGCTATCCGATCGGGTAGGTCATCCGAACGGATCACACTTGGGACCCATACTTTAAACGACATTATCTAAAGTTTGAATATTGAACGAAATGTAATCCGATCGAACGACCATCTGAATGAATTACTCTTCGGATCATGAGATACTAAGACTTTAAAGACTTAAACAATTTTCAACATGTTCAATAACAGGATTGCCATCCGATCGGGTTGCCATCCGATCGAATGACGCTTCTGTTGTGCATTTGCTTTCAGAAAGTAACCTCGTCACTAAGTCGCCGTCCGACCGGATGACCATCCGAACGGATTGTCATCCGCACGACCAGTCATCCGATCGACCGACTTGATGGATAGAGATACTTTCGTATTTTCAAAATACAACAACGAAAACTTCAAAAGTCAAGCCATCATACACAAACACAAACTTCTTATAGGAAGAAACAATCCACTCGAATCGTCAACCGACCGGATCACTGTCCGACCGGATGACCACCAGAACGGATTGTTATCCGCACGGATTGCTGTCCGATCGGATTACCATCCGATCGAACCACTAGCCGACCCTTTCATACTATGTAACGTTTTACGCTTCACTTATCGTTATGCTACCGAATCTATTCAGGCTAACCTTACTCGCTAAGCGCTCCCTTCAATCCATTAATCGCTGTGAGTATACTCGATCCCTTTTTGCTTTTTGCACTCTTGGGTGTTACATACGTTACGAATATCCGAACTACAACGATCACACTACTCAATACTATTTGAACGCTAACCGATAATGCATGTTATACGTGGCTTATGAATGCTTGTTTGTTATGTTTACACATGGAATGCTGTCTACCTGCCTTAGCAACGATAGTACTGTAGTTTGGACTCAGCACCCGTTCACACGGGGGTTGTTAAGGATTATTACTTGCATGGATTACGGCGGTAATCATGTATTGCGAACTGCCTCGGCCAGTCAACCCGCAGTCATTGGTATCGATGGATCTATGTCGATAACTAACGTGCTTCATTTCTCTATGTGTACGTGTTGGTTATGCGTAAACGAATTCAAACTCTATATGCTATTGTCAAACTTGTATGCTCACCTTTACATTTTATGTATTGACTTTATTTTAACGTATGTGACTGGTGCTTAGGATGCACATGTGGTAGGAATTTGAAGCTAGAATAAAGCTTTAGAGCCCAACAAATAGTTGTCTGTAGATAACGAATCGAGGGTCTCTAGAAGCAGATAAACAATTGCTGTCTATTTAAATCTGAGTTGTCGGAACAGAATATTTGCCTAGATTTTGTCTGTAATAATTGATTTACTGTTTGAGATACGGTATGGGACGTATTATTTAAATTGAATAGTATTGATAATTGTTATGGAAACTTCTGGACAATCTGTTTCGCTCAGTGCCATGCCCCGATGATTCCGCCATCGGTTGGGGTGTGACAGTAGGGATGATTATCTTTAAAAATAAAGATGAAGCCATGATTTCCGTTATGGTACCTTGTGTTGATGGATCACACTAGAGAGAATTTTTGTATTGGTGTTCTACAAGAGTTTTTGATCACCACTTATCATCAATATATAATGGATCAATGAATAATGGTCATGAATAGTGATCTCTTATAAAAAAACTCTATGTATTCTCTATTAATGGTACCTAAAGGGAAATCATAATTGCCCCTTGAATTAATCAATATTTACAATTACTACCATCAAGTAATTGTCGGAGACTAGTTATGTCATATTGGTAATGTTACTAAATAATCCGTAAGGCCACATCAACGGGTTATTTCTAACATTAGTCTTTAGAGATATACATTCTAGTTCATGAGTTTTTTCAAAGGACTAGAAAAATTAATTTAAACGAAACTTGTCACCCTTTTTACTAAGACCATGGGGTATGGTGGGGCTTGGGTTGGGCATTGGTTGACACGTGGAATGGGGTGGCAGACATGGGTAAACCCACATTGAACACGGTATGACCAGGGCGGGGGTTTGGGGGGCTTGTGGGCTGACCGGCTGGGCTGACCCAATATGATTTAAAACACAAATTTAATTTTTTTAATATTTCTAAATAAAGAAAATTACAAAAAAAAGAAAATTACAAAAAAAAAAAATTCCTAACTTTTATATTTGTTTTTTATCTCTTCTCTCAACGCCAAGACTATTTTATCCTCCTCGGTTTTTTTCTTATGACTTCTCTTTTTGATGGGTTTCGATGCGGAAGGACCATCATTGGGTGGTTGAGTTTCGGGAACGGTTTCGTTTTGTGAAAGGTCGATGGAGGTTGGTGAAAGGTTGATGGGCGATTGTGTAAACGGGGTAGGTATCGAATCATCGGAGTGTGGGAAGTTAGTAAATACACGATTCCCAAGAAGCGATGCATAACTCGCTTCATGGGGCATAGAAGAGTGTATGAAAAATGGACGAGGAATTGGACGATTGGGTGGTGGGCTAGGATTAGTTTCTTGGAATGCATACGGGTTGGTCGGGTCATAAACACGGTTATAAGGATGCATTTTTTCGTATTGTAGAAGGAGAATTTAAAGATGTATAGAAGATGTGGTTGAATGTGGTAAAAAATGGAAGAAAAATGTGAGTTTTATAGTGAAAAAATGGAAGAAAAAATTAATTTTTTTTTAATATAGCCGTTGCCCAACGGCTATTTTCTTTTGGCCATTCACAAACCGCCATGTCACCTTGCTCCCCCGCCCCACGCCCGGCTTGAAACCCAAGCCCCAAGGGGCCACGCCCCAACCCAAGCCCACCCGGGGTGGTGCCTTGGGCGTTTTCCCCCAACCCACGCCCCAACCCAAACCCCATACCCCACGGCCTAAAGCTGAAGTTTTACTTCTCGTATAAACTGTGTTAAAAGTGATACTTTTATACTTCAGTTTTAATATCTTTAGTATTGTTTTATAAATGTTATTAATATTTTTGTTTGTTATATTTCGAGGTCTGAGCTGATAACGAATGTGTTGTAACTGGTCGTGGGCTGCATTCATGTGATAAAGGGCTGTTGTTACATATTCAAGTTGGGCTTTATCATGACAGCTTGTAGATGGGCTTTGGATTGAAGCTGTTACAAGGCTTAAAGTGGTTGAAGGTCCAGCATTGTGATAACAACTTCTCCGAGTATTCAAGTCAAGTCGGTGCAACTTTTTGTGGATGGTTTATAAAGTCTCATGCCCAGTCTCCTTGAAAATATGACTGAGATATCTTTCTTTGTTTGCTGAGTTTTTCTCTCCTAGAACGATTAGGGTTTTGATTTCATTTAGATAAGATCGTCGTGTTGATGATCTTATGAGAGTTAGAGTGTTGAGATTTCTCAGTTCATAATTATGTTGTTCAGTTCTATTTCTGGGTTAATAAAAACTTTTGGTTTGGGTATTTTCTGAAGTTTGAGTGTTTGATACCATAAATTTGACATGGTATCAGAGCTTTCGTAAGCTCTTGGGTGTGTTTTTTGTTCCGCTGTGTTTTTCTGACTTGGATCGCTTCTTGTTGTTGCCGATTCAGTGGTTTCGCCTGTTGTTGACACCGAATCGGTTCTTGGAGTGCGTGTTTTGTGAAGAAATTTGGGGATCTTGAAGGTTCGAAACCCTAATTTAGGGTTTGTGGCGTTCTTGGTGCTGTTGCAGTGATTCACGTTAGTCTTTGGAACCCTAGAAGGTTGCAAAGCAAACTGACCGAATCTGTGTTGTTGTTGGTCTTCTAATCGGTTCTTGTAGCCCTAAGTGAAGGCTGCAAGACTGATTTGCAGGAGTTATACGCACCCCTGGTGAGATCGTTCCTTGATTTCCTTCCCTTTAATTTTCTGTTCTTGCATTTAGGCATCTCTGTTGCCGGCCTAGTTGGGCCGGTGTTGATTGGGACACAGGAAGGGTACATCCTGTTGCATTTTATTTGCTGGTTGTTTTCTTGTTTGTTATTTGTTTCCTTTCCTCTTTGTTACTGGTTGTTGCTGTTTTTTTGGTTTGTGCCTAGGTCTGTTGGGCTCCCTTGATAAGGCTTGCAGAGGAACCTTGAGTGATGAACCTCTGATCTGGTCCCTGTCAAGGTTTCGCCCTGTTAGGATCTGTTTTGTGTGGTTCATTATTGTTGTGAGATTGTAAAAGTTTTTTGCTTGATTCAAACTAGTTTTATGTTCTTTACAAGTAGTCTGATGACATTTTATTGTAAAGTTGTAAATAGTTTTTAATCAACTCAAAATAGACTTTAAGTTCCTCACAAGTCTTGTGTTTCTTACTGTCTCTTATTGTTTCTTTAGTTGTGATGGTTGTTTCACATATGTTAATAATAATGTGATTAAAGTCTTGCACTGTTCAAGGTTATTCTTTGTAATACGCGGAGTTTGTCTGATTAGCATCTTCTATTTCTTGCAATCATTTTCTCATATCGATCTAGGGTTTGAACATATATTAATTCGTTTTTCCTGTTAGTTCGAATGATGTGTGAGAATAGACTGTCGTGTTGATGAAAGTGTGAGCTGTGTAATTTGTTGGGTGTTTTGGATTGCTTTGATCAGATATGATCTTATTTACTGTTCAGTTTTGTTTGATCGTGTAAACATACCATAGCTTTGACATGTTAACAGATTAAAACTCTTTGTATGTTCAGTTCAACACTTTCAAATTTCTCTAAAAAATATATTTTCACTGTTCTAGGGTTTGTTACGATCTTAAGTTTGTTGAGATTGAATCTGTTAGTTCGTAGTGATTAGATTTGTAGATCATCGTGTTGTTGGTCTAAGTGTGTTAGAGTTGATTTGTGTTGTCTCAAAAGTCTTTTATTAACAAATTTTTTGTTGTTGTGGATAGAAATCCATTATAACAAAAGGTTCCAGTTACTTCATGCATTCAAATCAACGATTTAGATCCACTTTCTAAATGTGTGTGTTATGCATCGTAGATCTAGGGTTTTCTTAGTTAGGAAATCTGTTAGTTCTGGTGTGGTTAAGTCTTTTTCAGTCTGTTGTTAGACTTATATGTTTTGTGACAGTCATGTATTCCTTTGGTTATTGGAATCGTTGTGTGATTGTGTTTTTTTGTAAAGGTTATGCTATCTTAAAGTTGTATTCTTCGATAGTGTTTACCTTTATCTCACTGGTCTAGGATTCTAAATGTTTTGAGTCTGACCGTAGTGAGGTTTGTGTAGGATCACTGTGTTGGTGATCTTATTTGTTTCTTAATCGTCTCTTTGAGACTTCATCGCCGATCGTAATGATGTTAATTCACTGGTCTAGGTGATGCTTGTTTTTTCTTCCTCACTGGTCTAGGGTCGGTTGTAGATTCTTCGTGTTGTTGAGTCTAGTCCCATTAGATCGTAGTGTTGGTTTCTATCAGTTCTTCGTGTTGTTGATCTGATTTTATATAGACTTGTTTGTTACATGATTGAATGTCATGAATCCAGTTTTATCAGATGTAGTTCTGTTATTTTAATTTTTAAGTCATGTGACTTGTGTTTTTAACAGATGTGTGACGTGTTCCTCTGATAATGTTAAAGAGTCTTGTGATTCTTTCTTGTTTGATCGTATTAACTTGAGTTGGTTATTGATCTGTATGATTCTTATATTTTTCTTGGTTGGCATGGTTTTTGTTGTGAATCTAAACTTCATAGTCAAAATGAATATCACGGCTGATTCTTTGTTTGGTTGCTAGCTGACAAAAATGATTTTGAATTAAGAGTGTTGCTAAGGAAAAGGTTGACTGGTGATTTTAGTTAATTCATGTTATCCTTTTTTTGTGTATTATCTCCCTATCTAGCATGAGTTCTTGTGGTTCAAAATCCCTTGAACATGTTTAGTTTGTTGGATGATTTAGACGTTTTCAAAGATTTGATGATATGTTTTGTCTTGACGTAAGTTCTTGATCAACGTTGCTAGTAGTAACATTTTTATGTTTTATCATTGTTCTCAAGTCTTTGTCTTGGATTGTGTAATTCAATTTGTCTTGAACAATGGTAAAAATGACTTTCGTTCTTTACCGTGTCATAATGGTTTGTTTGACCTATATGCCATGTCTTTAGAATCTTCTTGTCTGGATTTTTTAACCATATGGTTTCTCATTATATCTGACTCAAGAATGTTCTTGAGCTTTATGATAGCCTTGTAGGTATACCCCTATGTGAGTAATGTCTTCTTGTTGCAAATCGTTGACATGATTTTCAGATGTTAATTCTGAGGTTTTATAGAGTCGTGTGATTCTTGTGTCTTTTGTGAATGACATTTCTCATTTGTTTGTTTTCTTTCTGTGTGTACGGAAAGTTGTATCCGTATGTTGACATATGGATTTTAGTTTTTTTTTTAGGTGATGAAGTCAGCTCTCTTGTTTCTTTCTTTCTCGAAGTCTCTTTCTCTGTGTATTCGCTTGACTAGATCTAGGGTTTGGTTCTTTAGCAACATCTGATTAATCTGCCAGTATCTTTGTAAGAAGATTGGATTGTTTGACGTATTTAGCTATTGAATACAGGGGGATGTTGAAAACAAAGGTTTGTTTTTCTTTCTATTCATTATTTTCAAATATTTAGTATTTCTTTATCTGATGATCATGTTTTCTGTCTATTTCTTTGAAGTTTGGTGTATTGGTATTTGGCATACGTTTTCTAGTCTTATTGGTTGTGGATTTCAAGTTGATTATTCTATTGGATATTATCCTTATCTCAAAAAAAAAAAAAAAAAAAAAAAAGTGTTCTCTTTTTTCTCTCGAGCATATTCACTGTTCTAGACTTAGATTATAGATTCTTGTTGAATCCAGTATAATCGTTAGGTTAAAAGATTGGTTATCACAGTGATAGTGTTTGTTAATGAGGATTGAGTTTTGTTAATTGATTCGAGAGCTCTTTGTCCTTCATTCGTTGGAATAGATATGCGTGTTCGAGTTGAAACGCTATAGGGTTTCTTGCGATCTTGATAGTAATTCGCATTGGGGCTTGGAGGTTTGGAGATCTGGTTGCTTATTCATTATTAAAGATGAGTCATCTTGAGGTTGTTTCAAGTTTTTGGGCATCTTGGTATTCTTGTCTATTGTTGCTAATCAGGACACAGGAAGGTCCCGTATTCCTAAAATGAAGGTGCATTGGATTAGCTTGACATTAAAGCACTGTGAGAATTCTCCCTTCTTTTTTATTTTTTCTTTTTTGTCACACAAACTGATTCTGATTAGACATATGTTAGACTGAGTTAGATGGACCATTGTTATTATCGGTGAGAGTCATACCACTGATTGGTGTCTTGCATTCTTAATGGATTGATTGAGTCGTGTACTGCATTCTGAATGTGTTGCAGTTTTATTGAGATTAGGTTCAATTGATTTCCATTTTATCAAGCTGGATTTATATGTACATATGTCTATGGAGTACCGGTGACATGTCTTTAAAATTACTCAACAAATAGATGCGTTTTATAATCATGTGTTGAAAGTTGGTGTTTTAAAATTCTAGCTCTTATATTGAGAGATGTTTGTTTACTCAGTGCATGTGTTTTCTTGTTATTTTTGCATAATATTGTTGCTGGAGATGTGCTAAATGCTTGGTTCAAATACTGGGTTCACGGTTGGGCCAGGACACGGCTCGATGCATCCGTCAAGTGGGCTTGGTTCAGCTTTGTAAAACCATTTGCTTAAAGGTCATTCATACATGTGTAAGTGTTTAGATAATTAATCCATTTGATATTAAAACTGAGGGGGGATGTTAAAAGTGATACTTTTATACTTCAGTTTTAATATCTTTAGTATTGTTTTATAAATGTTATTAATATTTTTGTTTGTTATATTTCGAGGTCTGGGCTGATAATGAATGTGTTGTAACTGGTCGTGGGCTGCATTCATGTGATAAAGGGCTGTTGTTACATATTCAAGTTGGGCTTTATCATGACAGCTTGTAGATGGGCTTTGGATTGAAGCTGTTACAAGGCTTAAAGTGGTTGAAGGTCCAGCATTGTGATAACAACTTCTCCGAGTATTCAAGTCAAGTCGGTGCAACTTTTTGTGGATGGTTTATAAAGTCTCATGCCCAGTCTCCTTGAAAATATGACTGAGATATCTTTCTTTGTTTGCTGAGTTTTTCTCTCCTAGAACGATTAGGGTTTTGATTTCATTTAGATAAGATCGTCGTGTTGATGATCTTATGAGAGTTAGAGTGTTGAGATTTCTCAGTTCATAATTATGTTGTTCAGTTCTATTTCTGGGTTAATAAAAACTTTTGGTTTGGGTATTTTCTGAAGTTTGAGTGTTTGATACCATAAATTTGACAAACTGAATTATTAAATGTCTTCACTTTAAATACAGTTTGTTATCTTGACGAAATAGTTTAAACTATTTTATATATATATTCAGCATATAACATTCTTTTACAATGACTATTTTTTATTTCCTAAAATCTAAGTAATAAAAATAGATGGTTTTCAGAACAAGGTTTTAGTTAAACTCTCAAACACAAGTGGGAAATGCTTTTAGTATAAAATCAGAAATGTGAAGACTTATAAGAGGTATTGAAATGATTGTAACGCGTTCGTGTCAGAGAAATAATCTCTTGCAAAAATATAGGATAAGAATGCATACATCATATACCATATTGGCCCACCAATACGATACATGAGGCTCCTATATACACACAACGCGTTATGCGTATATAGGAGCCTCATGTATCGTATTTTCCCATTTAATGGAAAGCGAAGATTTCTCATTATAGAGAATTAGAGATATATGATTGAGAGAGATACGATTGATAGACAAGTTCGTGATTAAAGTACCAAACTCCATTTACATTATAATTTATTAATTGATACCATTTAAAATAAAAAATATTTTATAAAAGTTACAAGAGTAATTTGATTTATGTAAACGTTGTGGAATTACAAGAATTTCAAGATATCTCAAATCTCTCGCAGATTGT
This sequence comes from Helianthus tuberosus, assembly GCA_030545235.1. Taxonomy (NCBI): domain Eukaryota; kingdom Viridiplantae; phylum Streptophyta; class Magnoliopsida; order Asterales; family Asteraceae; genus Helianthus; species Helianthus tuberosus. Next base: position 3,755,533 of record JARYGA010060224.1, read on the forward strand.
TGACATCTCGGATTCCACCAGTAGTTGGCTTTGGGTCGAAAATCATTCTGGTATGTTTTATGTCTCATCGATTAAAATAGTTTTGCACACTCTAAGAATGAGGTTAGACAGTATGTTATGCCTTGGAATAACAGAAAGTTAATTTTTTTCATGTGGATAGTTGATATGGGACAGCTCCCTACTCTTTATGAGGTCGCTAAACAGATCATTCACACAAGGCATCGTTATGTCACTTGTGGAGATGTCGATGAATCTGCATCACACCTCCTAACGTAGTGTTGAATCGCTTTTGTAATTTGGAACCAGATAACCTCGTGGTGTGGAACTTCGCAAACAGTGGCGGAACTTGACCAAAAGTTTCAAGGGGGCGTAAAGTGATGGGATCCAAATTTTTTTTCCCATCGTTATGGTGGCATGTGGTGTATTTGAAGGGCTATGAATGAAAATATTTTTTTTTTCAACAAATCTGATACGAACCAATCGGTTTGAGATAAATAATCCGTTGAGTGGATTAAGCTCAAAAGAAAATAGAAAGAAACAAGATGAAATTTAGAGAGAATTTAAGACTTAATATTTTTCATTCATACCTTTTACTTTCACTAATTGTGGCTTATATAGCCTTACAATCAAACTGAAATACTAACCCACTAAAACCACTAATCTACTAACATAATAATAATAGGGAAAACAAAAGAAACTAAATAGAACATGGAAACATGGGTTGATTGCATGGGACGTGGGTGGCACATAACAAAATCAACTTCGATAGAGAAGATTATGAAAGACATAAAATCACTAGCCTTCTTTTGAATCAGGAATTGATATAGTTTTAATTTCTAATATTTCTTCTTTTATCTTGATAACGTTTAATGAAATTTATCATTCGAAAAAAAGACAACTTTTCCCAGATTTGAAGTTACATTTTCCCACTATTATATTCACCCATGTTTATTTTATTTATTTATTCTTTGTTTTAATCCACCACATCCCAAATCAACTTACAGTTATATTTATATATAGAAAACATGGGCAAAATGAAGATTAAAATATTGAGCTTAGTATAAAAGATTAAAGGTATATACTTATTCATCCCACATTAACCATCATTCATCAATATTTTCATCAAACTTGACATTTTTCTTTGAAACCTTGTTTCATAACACTTTTTCTGGCATCAAAAAACATTACAAGTTTGAAGACAAAATTGACTTAAAAGTAACTCTATATCTAAAACCAACATCCCCAACTCATTGAAGGGAACCACAAGAATCTTGATTTTTGGTAGACAATTTCTTAAGAAACTCATAGGTAGTGATCATAGTGGTAGCAGAAAATGACATTGAAACCCATCTAGGCCCCAACCCTCTATAACATGCACTCAATCCACCTTCCTTCATCAATCTCCTTAATGTTTGCCCTATACACATCTTCCCATCACATCCTTCACCATCCAAAACTTGAAGTCTTGTTTTGATTGTGTCCAATGGCATTGTAACCAATGCCGAAACGCCACTTGCCATTGCGGCACTGGCCGCCTGAACCGCCACCACCGCCTTCGAATCCGGCTTAAACCCAATCCCACTCCCATTTCCACCATGTTCTTGTTGCTTTAAATGAGAACCGATACCGTCCCATATAGCGCGATGAGCGAGCGAATACGACGCCCACCACACCGCGTTTGACGGGGCATATGTCAAGATCGAAATCCCAAACCCTCTATACAACCCGCGAATCCCATCGGCGCGGATAATCTGTCGAAAAGCATCAATGCCACCGTTGTATTTGACTCCACTTTTGACACCTTGAACCATTAATCTTTGGCTTACAACATCAATTGGTGTCCAAACCAATTGTGCAGCCATGGCTGCACTTACACCCGCTGCCGCATTCGCGATCGCGGCTGCTTTCGCCTCGGAATACCCCATTTTCACCGTGGCGAAACCGACGCTACTCTTGGTCATTTCGAGAGCACCCATGTAAAGTGATCTTGCAGGAATAGTACCCATTAATGAAGTCCCAAATCCTCTATAAAACCCCTTGAAACCATCATGTCTTAATATTGAAACCGCCATTTTGAAGCATGGTGTGTCTTTAACAACCACCTGTTGCCGGGTTTTTAACACCACGGTCGGGTATAACGTCCCCGAAACACCCGAAAACAACGCGGCACCGAGGAAGAAAAACTTGGATTTATCAAGCATCTCCCAATCAACATCAGCTGGGAGATGAATTTCCGGTCGGGAATCATCCTCCGCCATTCTGAAACTCATCTTCTTCAATTTCCAGCAATCAATTTAGTCAAAACTTTTTGAGGAATTTCAACAAACACCTTATGTTCAACTCAGCTTAATCAACCAAATAAGCTAATCACCAAACTGAAACGATAAATCTAATACAGAAACTTATCATTATGATCTATTTAACTCAACTGGGTCTATGAAAAACATGATTTTGAGTCTGTGTAAACAGATTTGCGAACGAAATTAGTCAAATACTAAATAAAAGTCTTTGAGGAATTTCAACAAACACCTTATCTGCAACTCAGCTTACTCAACCAAATCAGCGAATACAATATAAAAAGCTTATCACTATGACCTATTTTAGCTAATGGGGTCTATGAAAAACGAGATTTTGAATCTGTTTACAGATTTGTAAACGAAATTAGTGAAAACCCAAAAAAGTTGTTTGAGGAATTTCAACAAACACCTTATCTGCAACTGAGAATCAATGAATCAAGGAAGTGAGAGTGTGAAATGGGGGGAATTGGAAAAGGGTTTTAGAGAGGGATCTGATCGGATCGGATCGGATGAGAGAGAAATAGATTGGCAAATGGATAGGATCGAATCGGATTGGATGGTGATATTATAACATAAAAATGTCGGAACCGTGTGAGGGGTTGGTGGATTTACAGGACCAGGTTTTTGTTGGAAAATAGGTGAAAATAGCATTTTTCACAAATATAGGAAAATGATTTTTTCCTATTTTGGACTAGAAATAAATATAATAAAATGAGCGGGTTTTATATATTTATTTGTGGGTTTATGTTCTATGTTGGAAGAGCTTCGCAACGAACTAAACCACGTCCAAAACCGAGCTAAGATGAATGAGATATCGATGCTCAAAGTTGGGTGTTTGGAACATTCAATGCTGAAACAAAAGGGAAAGTAGCACCTTGTCCCACATCGGATGAGAGATGAAACTTAAATGGGTATTTAAGGTGGAACTCTCCATCCTTATTGTTTCATGGAAGCACACACTAGAGTCCTCGCGAAGGGTGCGGAGCACCCTAACTCGCACTCGCACTCGCACACGCTCGCGCGCGTGGCGTGGGCGATGAGGCGCAATGTGGCGCTTTGATGGCGCACGCTCGCATCGCCGCGAGCCGCTTGAGAGCCGCCTTTGTATTTTTGACCACGTGCGCGTGGTGGAGCACATGGGTTGCAAGGACCAAGTGGAGGTAGGTGATGCGGCGCATGACGTGGCAGTCATGCGCATGCGCACGCGGGTGCACGCATGGTGCATGGGTCCTGCTGTGTCGTGCGCGGCGCACCAGAGTGAGCCAATACGACGCGACTGTGTGGCGCGCTCGTATAGGCTCACAGGTGACGTGGTGCACGCGCGCATGGACGTGAGCCAAGAGGACGCACCGCGCGGTGACGTGGCGCATGCGCGCACGGCTGTGAGCGCACGGCTGTGAGCCAAGAGGCCGCACCGCGCATGGGCGCGCGGCACACGGCTGTGAGCCAAGAGGCCGCACCGCGCATGGGCGCGCGCGCGCGCAGAAAGCTTCCAGCATTGAAGAACAGAGCAGTTTCAGTCCAGCTTTGTAACTGACGAGTTAACTGGCTTTGACTGAGAATTAAATGACGTATTAAATTGCATTGAAGACGTTTAATGCAATTTAAACCTCTCTTTAATTCGTTTTGACTGTTTCGACTTAGGAGCTGTATAAATACAGCTCCATACCCAGCAGAAGAAATTACCAGCAACTACACAGCCTATGCAAAGTATTCTCAACAATCTTCTGATCTTCTTCTTGCTCTTCTCAAGGTAGCCTTCGGGTTGTAGGCCATCTCCGGCAGTACGATGCTCCGGCTGTTGTACCCTGGGAAACAAAACGAGTACTCCTGGGAGGCTCGGAATTTGTTTTAAGGGAAGCGTGTGAACACGTGCCTCAGTCCAACTCTTCTTCTACATTTCTTGTATTTTGGTTTATTTCAGTTGTATTCGTACTAGTATTTTTAGCTTTCTCATTTCTGTATTGTAATCGTATTAATAAAATTTGTTTTATTTTATTTATTTATGCGAACGGTTCCTACAATCTTAAAACAAATTTTTAAACACCGTTCGTGTAATCAAAACCATTCTGTTAAGTGATTCAAACCAGTTTTGTTTTCACTCAGTTTGTGTTTAAAAACAGATTTTTTTGGTTTTCATCTTCAAAGGGGCGACTTTGGTTGAAAACCGTTCTGGTTACTTTCAGTTTTTTGTCCTAATATTGCTAAAACTTTCTGATTTGGTCTTCAAAGTTGGACTTAGAAGCCAATTAGTAAGTTCTAAAAATTATAAATTTTCTGTTTTTGGTCTTCAAAGTTGGACTTAGAAGCCGAAACAGTAAATTGTGGTAAAATTAAAATTTAGTAGTTTCCTTCTGGTTTGTGCGTAAATCAGAATTTTTGACTAAAAATTTTAATTTTTTTTTTCCAGCATGTCGAACGAAAACGTCAACGTTAACAACACCACAAATGTTGTGACGGGAACCCCCCTTAACGCCACCACTGTGGGAGCGTCCACAGTGGCCAATCACGCTGAACGACCCGAGAAGTTCTCGGGTCTCCACTTCAAAAGGTGGCAACAGAAGATGTTCTTCTACTTGACCACCATGAACCTTGCGAGGTTCTTGACGGAGACCGTTCCCCAAACTGCGGAAGGGGAGACCGATGCTCAGGCTCTGAGCGCGGTAGAGGCGTGGAAGCACTCGGACTTTATATGTCGAGGCTACGTTCTCAACGGTCTCTCGGATGCGCTGTATAATGTGTACTATAATATCAAGACTTCCAAAGAATTATGGGAGTCTTTAGAGAAAAAGTACAAAACGGAGGATGCGGGAACAAAGAAATTTGTTGTCGCCCGTTTCTTGGACTTTAAAATGGTTGATAACAAGTCTGTTATGAACCAAGTCCAAGAGTTGCAAATTATACTAAATGACATCCATGCTGAGGGAATGGTACTCAGCGAAACGTTTCAAGTGGCAGCCATGATTGAAAAATTACCTCCTGCTTGGTTGGATTTTAAGAATTATCTTAAACACAAGCGAAAGGAAATGTCGGTCGAGGACCTTGTTCTTCGTCTTCGTATAGAAGAAGAAAACAGGGTGGCCCAAAAAGGTACCATTTTGCAAGCTTCGGCTAAAGCAAATATGGTGGAAATTGGGGAATCCTCAAAGGCCAAGAAGGGCAAGGGTAAAACCAACAACAAAGGGAAAGCAAAGGTTAACAACCTTGGACCGAAAAAGGGGGCTGTGAAAAAGAAGCCTGCGCCTTTCCAAGGTACTTGTTACAATTGTAACGAGACGGGGCACCGTGCTAACCAATGCAATAAACCTAAGCGTGAGCGTGCGCATATGGTTGATGAGGATGGTATGCCTCTGATTGCAATGATAACCGAGGAAGCGGCTATGATTGAAGAAGTCAACGCAATGGGTGAAAACCCAAAAGGATGGTTCGTTGACACGGGTGCAACCCGCCATGTTTGTGGAGACAAGGCTCTTTTCTCTACATTCAAGGAAGCTTCGGGTGAAGAAAAGCTTTATATGGGGAATAAAGCTACCGCAAGCATCAAGGGGGAAGGCACGGTCGTTTTAAAGATGACTTCGGGCAAGGAGCTTACCTTGACCAATGTGCTTTATGTCCCAGAGATACGGAAGAATCTCGTGTCGGGATGGATGCTCAACAAGTTTGGATTTCGTCTAGTGTTTGAATCGGACAATTTTGTCTTGTCTAGACGTGGAATGTTTGTTGGAAAGGGCTATGCCCTTAATGGTATGTTTAAAATGAATGTAATGGTTGTAAACCAAAACAAAAGTTTGAATGGAAATTCTACTTCTACTTACATGGTTGAGTCTTCTAATGTTTGGCATGGTAGACTAGGACATGTAAATTTTAATTCATTACGACGTTTAATTAAATTAAACTTAATACCAACATTCCATATCGAGTCCAATCACAAATGCGAGACATGTGTTGAATCCAAACTTACGAGATCATCGTTTAAATCGGTTGAACGAATAACCGAACCCCTTGATTTAATTCATACCGATGTGTGTGATTTAAAAGCGGTTCCCACGCGTGGAGGAAATAAGTATTTCATCACGTTTATTGATGATTGTACGAAATATTGCTACGTGTATTTACTAAAGAGTAAAGACGAAGCAATAGAGAAGTTTATCTTGTACAAAAACGAAGTTGAGAATCAACTTAAAAAGAAGATAAAAGCTTTGAGAAGCGATCGAGGAGGTGAATATGTTGCACCTTTTGCCGATTTATGCGCAAAAAGTGGCATTGTACATGAGTGTACACCACCTTATTCTCCACAATCAAATGGCGTTGCGGAACGTAAAAACCGCACATTGAAAGAAATGATGAACGCCATGTTGATAAGCTCGGGAGTGAACCGAGAAATGTGGGGGGACGCCATTCTCTCAGCAAACTATCTTTTGAACAAGATACCTTTGAAAAATAGGGACGAAACTCCATATGAGCTATGGAGAAAAAGGAAGCCATCGTACAAATACTTGAAAGTGTGGGGGTGCCTAGCTAAGGTGATTGTACCACCTCCTAAGGCTCTTAGGATAGGACCCAAAACTGTTGATTGCATTTTCATTGGATATGCACATCAAAGTAGTGCGCATCGTTTTCTTGTATATGAATCCAAGAATCCCGATGTACACAAACACACTATCATGGAGGCAAATCCTAATATCGTCTCATATTTTGAGAATGTGTTTCCTATGTTAGGACAAACACATACAACTTCATCAACAGCACTTGATGAACCCGGTCCAAGTTCATCTACATGGTTAGATGAAGCGGGACCAAGTTCATCTACGCGGATAGATGAAACACACGATCAACCTGAGGTTGACGAGGGTGATCGTAGGCGAAGCAAAAGGCCAAGGGTTGAAAAATCCTTCGGTCCTGACTTCGTTAGCTATATGGTTGAGGGCGAGCCCAATACATATCGCGAAGCAGTGTCTTCTTCGGAAGGACCTCAATGGAAAGAAGCAATAAAGAACGAGATTGATTCTATATTGCAAAATCATACTTGGGAGTTAGTAGATCTTCCACCTGGTTGCAAACCACTTGGATATCGTTGGATATTCAAAAGGAAGATGAAAACTGATGGAAGTATTGATAAGTACAAGGCTAGGTTGGTGATTAAAGGATTTAGACAAAAGGAAGGTCTAGATTACTTTGATACCTACTCGCCTGTCACGCGCATAACCTCGATTAGATTGGTTCTTGCTATAGCGGCTTTAAGAAATTTGGAAGTTCACCAAATGGATGTTAAAACCGCATTTCTAAATGGCGATTTAGAAGAAGAGATTTACATGGAGCAACCTGAAGGTTTTTCCGCCCCAGGTCAAGAGGGTAAAGTATGTAAACTCGTCAAGTCTTTGTATGGCTTGAAGCAAGCACCAAAACAATGGCACCAAAAGTTTGATCATGTCATGATTGACAATGGTTTCAAAATAAATGAGTGCGACAAATGTGTTTATTTCAAAGACACAAATGAAGGTTATGTGATATTATGCCTTTATGTAGACGATATGCTTATCATTGGGAGTAATGATAAAATTATCAAAGCTACTAAAAGCATGTTGAAAGCGAGATTTGACATGAAAGACATGGGTTTAGCTGATGTGATTCTTGGAGTAAAGATCATAAGAACCCAAGATGGTCTTGTGTTAAGTCAATCTCACTATGTGGATAAAATTCTTGAAAAATTCAACTCGGGAGATACGAGTGTAGCTCGAACTCCAGTTGATACCTCCCAACATCTTAAGAAGAATAAGGGACATGGAGTTGCTCAGTTAGAGTATTCAAGAATTATTGGCAGTCTAATGTATCTAATGACATGTACTAGACCCGACTTAGCTTACGCGGTGAGTAGGCTAAGTAGATACACCAGCAATCCGTGCGCGGATCATTGGAAAGCTATCACGAGGGTGCTTAAATACATAAGATACACAAGAGATTATGGACTGCATTATACCCGACAACCAGCAGTGATCGAAGGATACACTGATGCAAACTGGATATCGGATAATAAAGATTCCAAATCAACAAGTGGTTATGTGTTTACACTTGGAGGAGCTGCTATTGCTTGGAAGTCTTCTAAGCAAACGGTCATAGCGAGATCCACAATGGAATCTGAATTTATCGCCTTGGATAAGTCAGGCGAGGAGGCGGAATGGCTACGTCAATTCGTGGAAGATATTCCAAGATGGCCAAAGCCTTTGCCAGCCATATGTGTACATTGTGATAGCCAATCAGCGATTGGTAGAGCTCAAAGCTTGATGTACAATGGCAGATCAAGGCATATGCGACGTAGACATAACACGATACGACAACTACTCTCAACGGGTGTTATCACAATTGATTATGTGAGATCAGCGGATAACATTGCGGACCCGTTTACAAAAGGCTTAAGCAGAGAGTTGGTAGAAACGTCGTCAAGAGGAATGGGACTAAAGCCCGTGGTAAATGGGAATATGAGGGAAACCTAACTTAGTTGACTGGAGATCCCAAGATCTAAGTTCAATAGGACAACTTAATCATATTACCAAACGGAGTCACTGTGGGGGAGTACCCCAAACTAAATAAAAAGGGAGTTATATACTTCCTAGTCCATTCCAATCAGTGACATTGAAGTAAGGCTAAGCATATTAAGGTTAACGATTTCGGGAAATCAAATAACCATGATGCTTTTAATGATTCAGGAGAATCACCTATGTTAGAGAGAAGTGGGGTCGCTTCAAAAGGATTTGTGGGGTGCGCAAATCCTAGAGCTCTCGCAGAACCAGGCTAGTGTTCCAGGACCATAATAGGACACGACAATGAGGAGTTGGCCAAACCAGGGAGAGTATTGTGTGAAGTGTATTGTCGTTTACACAAATGGGGGTATGTTCAAGGACATCGCGTCTACACACCGCTAGTAAGCTAAGTGCGCTTCACAAAAGAAGGTTCAAAGGGTAAAACCTACCTATCTTGCAATACTCAACTGTCGAAGTTTATCGTTGAAAAGTGTAAGGAAAAGATCCATTTCCATACATGTGGGGGATTGTTGGAAATTTGATGAAAATAGCATTTTTCATGTGGGGGATTGTTGGAAAATAGGTGAAAATAGCATTTTTCACAAATATAGGAAAATGATTTTTTCCTATTTTGGACTAGAAATAAATATAATAAAATGAGCGGGTTTTATATATTTATTTGTGGGTTTATGTTCTATGTTGGAAGAGCTTCGCAACGAACTAAACCACGTCCAAAACCGAGCTAAGATGAATGAGATATCGATGCTCAAAGTTGGGTGTTTGGAACATTCAATGCTGAAACAAAAGGGAAAGTAGCACCTTGTCCCACATCGGATGAGAGATGAAACTTAAATGGGTATTTAAGGTGGAACTCTCCATCCTTATTGTTTCATGGAAGCACACACTAGAGTCCTCGCGAAGGGTGCGGAGCACCCTAACTCGCACTCGCACTCGCACACGCTCGCGCGCGTGGCGTGGGCGATGAGGCGCAATGTGGCGCTTTGATGGCGCACTTTGCACTTCGCACGCTCGCATCGCCGCGAGCCGCTTGAGAGCCGCCTTTGTATTTTTGACCACGTGCGCGTGGTGGAGCACATGGGTTGCAAGGACCAAGTGGAGGTAGGTGATGCGGCGCATGACGTGGCAGTCATGCGCATGCGCACGCGGGTGCACGCATGGTGCATGGGTCCTGCTGTGTCGTGCGCGGCGCACCAGAGTGAGCCAATACGACGCGACTGTGTGGCGCGCTCGTATAGGCTCACAGGTGACGTGGTGCACGCGCGCATGGACGTGAGCCAAGAGGACGCACCGCGCGGTGACGTGGCGCATGCGCGCACGGCTGTGAGCGCACGGCTGTGAGCCAAGAGGCCGCACCGCGCATGGGCGCGCGGCACACGGCTGTGAGCCAAGAGGCCGCACCGCGCATGGGCGCGCGCGCGCGCAGAAAGCTTCCAGCATTGAAGAACAGAGCAGTTTCAGTCCAGCTTTGTAACTGACGAGTTAACTGGCTTTGACTGAGAATTAAATGACGTATTAAATTGCATTGAAGACGTTTAATGCAATTTAAACCTCTCTTTAATTCGTTTTGACTGTTTCGACTTAGGAGCTGTATAAATACAGCTCCATACCCAGCAGAAGAAATTACCAGCAACTACACAGCCTATGCAAAGTATTCTCAACAATCTTCTGATCTTCTTCTTGCTCTTCTCAAGGTAGCCTTCGGGTTGTAGGCCATCTCCGGCAGTACGCTGCTCCGGCTGTTGTACCCTGGGAAACAAAACGAGTACTCCTGGGAGGCTCGGAATTTGTTTTAAGGGAAGCGTGTGAACACGTGCCTCAGTCCAACTCTTCTTCTACATTTCTTGTATTTTGGTTTATTTCAGTTGTATTCGTACTAGTATTTTTAGCTTTCTCATTTCTGTATTGTAATCGTATTAATAAAATTTGTTTTATTTTATTTATTTATGCGAACGGTTCCTACAGTTTTTGTGATGAAGAAGATATTACCACGTGTTGGGTTGGTTAACATTTCGATGGATTCAGAGGAGTTTTATTTCTCACTGGTTACAGTGTATCAACCACTAAATACAACACTGTTGCAGCAGCAAGCAAATAGTAAGGTTAAGAAGACAATGTACGGGTGTGGAGGAGCGGCGTTTATCCCTTCCACGCCGTACACATCACACCGTCTCACACGTTGTCAACGGCGTTGTTTTATGCCCTTGAAGAATCTTATAGGGGTTGTGTTTATTGTTCGTTGACATGGCGTGCATTAGTTGGATGTGGCAGATAGCTGTTGCGTGCATAGTGTCGGATAACGCCCCTCTTCCACGCCCCTTCCCACCCCTCCCTTTTTTCCACCACACCACTTTTCTGACGTGTGCTGACGTGGCATTCACATGTCGAATAACGCCATTCTTCATGCCCCTCCACACCGTGTGGTCTAAAGGGTGTAGTTTAATATAACGTCTTGTCATGCGGCATCACTTTGCAATGGTTACAATATACGTTTTAACTAACCCACTCTTTGATCAGTTTTGGACGATATAATAACAAATTAGAAATAAAAAAAATCTAAATGATTTATGATTGGTTGCTTTTCGATAGCCCCACCTTTGCAATGATTAAGGCACATTAAAAATAAAATAATCTAAAATGAATTGTGATTGGTTGCTTTTCGATGGCCCCCACCTTTGCAATGTTAATGCACGTTGAAGGCATTGTGAAGCCGTGTTTAGCCCCTCCCCAAACTAGCATGGGGCAATGTTTGGGGCGTTAACATGATGATGTGGACAAGAGCATTAATCCACATCATTCAATCTAACTAGAGTGTTTAAAAACCTTTAGAAAAATAAATAGGTTAGTTTGAGATCCAAACAGATTATTTTTAATATTTTGATGGTTCGGTCTGGTTTGAAACCTAGAATCGGTCGTGTGAACCGAACCGGCAGTTAAGTGTTAGTGTTCAGAAAATATTTTTATTTATGGATATGTAGTTATGTATATGTATTACAATCAGTACATGGACAAAGAAAACACAATTTAATGGTAACAGGTTTCAAGTATAAGTAATCCACGGTGATGTTATGTTTTTGTAATAATTAGCCAAGATAGAACATTTTTGTCGGATATGTCTTGATAAAAGAAACTCTAGAATTGGGGGAAGATATCCAAGGGCAATATGATTCTTTTAAGGTACAATTCGCTCGCAAAGGCTTTTGACACGATGAATTAGAGGTATTTGGACTATATCATGGCCCAAATGGATTTGGGAAAAAGTGGATAGGTTGGATATCGGGCTACCTTCGATCTAGTCACACATCGGTTCTTGTGAATGGTTCGCCTACGGATGAATTTCCTATCTACAGGGGCTACACTAACTTGATCCTTTCTCCTCTTTTCTTTTCATTATTGCAATGGAGGGTAGAAATGCTATAAAGCACTCGGCTATTGAAAAAGGTCTATTGTTTTTGGTATCAACCCTCCAAATAATGAGTCGGTTCTATCGAACACCATGTTTGCCAATGATGTTCTCTTTATGGGTGAAAGGGATGAATAAAACTTTCTTTATCTAAAAAGGGTTTTGGGTTCTTCTACACTGTTTCTGAATTGAAAATTAATTTTACTAAAGTAAACTTGTGGGGATGTGAATTACAAATCTCCCTTTCATTCACTTTGGCATGCCAATTGGAGCCAATATGAGACTTGCTAAGCATTGGTATCTTATTGTGCAAAATCTCAAAGATAAACTTACCAAATGGATGGCTAAACCACTCTCATTTTGGGGAATACTTACTTTAACAAAAATCACGAATTTGCTAACGGAATCATGAATTAAGTAAACTTTCAATTTCTTAATTTTCTATTAGGTTAGAAATTATGAATATGATTATATGAATATCGTTAATTTGCTAATGCCTAACGGAATGACTTGTGATTATGTATTAATGTGATTAATCTTACCTGACTCCATCCGTCGAATCGATCTGAAAATATTATGTCCGGTTACATAAAATTAGAGCATCTAAAAACAGTAAACACACTGAACAAATTCCTGAATCAGCTATTGTTTCCTTTTAAGACATTTTTTTCTCGTACGATATGTCGACTTCACATGTATATAAACTTTGAGGGCACTTTGGTACTTAGACTATGGGGTGTGGAGGAGTTTGGGTTGGGGGCATTGCTTGACACGTGACGAGGGTGAGATCCACAATCTAATACTTAAAAACTAGGGGTGTGGTGGGGCGTCGCTTAGCTGGGCGTGGCCAGCCATGTGCAATTTTTTTTTTTGTTTAATAAAAGTAATACACTAATTAAAATAAAAGATTACATAGAATATTTTAAAAAACTACAAAGAAAATTAAAAAACTACATAAAATAAAAAGAAAACATAAAATTAAAAACTACAAAAAAGTTACTCCATGTAATATTTTTTCATTATTTCTTCTTTCAGTTCCAACGTCATTGCCAATTGTGGGCCGGTAAGGTGATTGACGGGCATGGTGAGAAATTTCATATCTTCACGTTTTTCTTTTAGAGATATCTTTTTGTCGAACGACGCTTGGATATTTTTCCTAATCTCAATCCTTTGTTGTTGGAGGAAATTAAATGTATCAATTTTGGTATTTTTTCTGATCTCGATCCTTTGTTGTTGTTGGGGGGAATTCAGCCTTTGTTGTTAGAGATATCTTTGCATCCCTTTACTCGAGGCCGAACCCGGGGCCGAACCCGATCTTGATCTTTGAAGCCGCTTTTTTTATGTGTTTCTACCGGGTGGGCGGGAAGGAGAATGATCAAAATCATCCAAATTAAGATCAAACTCTTGATCACGAGCATCGGACTGAGCTTGGGACAATGGTGTTCTTACCCTTTTTGATGAGGATGACTCGCTAGCAGGAGGGACTCTCGCCTATTTCGAAGCGTACCTACATGCATCCCAACAATGCATGTAATTGAAGTTGTTCTTCTTGTTCTCTTTGTATGCTAGCAAGGTATTGTTGACAAAGTCAACCTCGGTTTCACCGTTTCTTGGCGCGTTCTTCGCCTTATTAAAACAAGTGTTGAACGCGGTGACATGTGTATTTATATCCCCTTACTTTGACGAGAGGCTATCATTTTCACGATACACCTCCCCCCTTTGCATTTGCGCATGAAATGTTTTCTTGATCAAATCCCAAAAATCTTTTTTGTTTCGTGAATTCCCTATTCCAAAAATACAAATAATATTACAAACATTATAAAAAATTATATTAAAACTTAAAACAATAATATTGTAAACATTAAATATGTTATATTAAAAAATACCATGAATCAGATTTTGCGATTTGTCGATCCAACATCTTGTCAAAGTAACTTCTTCTTGAACCGTCTATTTTATTTGTGTTCGTTGAGAGGCCGCTAATGCTTTCTCTTTATCAGTTTTTTTTTCTTGTGGCTTCTTTTTTTGGCCGTTTTTTATGAAGAACCACCAACGTCTTGCGGTTGAGTTTCGGGCACGGATTCGGATTGGGATAGGATAACTGGAATAGACGAGTCATCGTATGAAAAGTTTGTGTATACACGGTTTCCTATATACAATGCGATTCCAGCTAGGTTAGGACATGGTGAATATACTAATCCGTGTGGCGGTTGTTGCGGATGGCAGTGTGTAATGGGTATTTGTTGATGTGGCGGTAGACGGTTTGGTGGCGGGCTAGGGTGCGGGTTTTCTTGGTATCCAAAGGGGTTATTTGGGTCGTAGCCGTGGTTATAAGGATAGATTGTAGGATGTTGTGGGTTAATTTTATAAAAAAATAAAGAGATATGGTAGAAGAAGTATAGAAGTGTTAAAAACCGTAGAAAAATGGTGGGTATTTATATATTGGTTCACCGCTTGCGACGTTATCGAGGAATCAGTGGAGCATTTGTTCACCGCTTGCTCGGTAGCTTTGAGGGTGTGGTCGGCTTTCAGCGTTTGATGCAACATTCCGCCGCTTTACTTCTTTGAGTTCAAAGACATTTTAGAAATCAACAAATACATAAAACGTAGTAAGAAGGCGGAGAAGATTATTTACGAGTTAGCTATGATAGCTTTTTGGTGCATCTGGAAAGAAAGGAACGATGTGGTTTTTAACCAGAAAAGATGTAGCCCGCAAGAGATCATAGGGGAGATAAAATCTAGAGGTTATGATCGGGTTAAAAATATATCCTCATGTAATTATATTAGATGGGCGGAGTGGTGTAAATACCCTATGTATATGTTGTAGTTTATTTGCCGTTTGCCCGTTTGGATCGGGGGTGTTGTTGTTTGTTTGGCCTTTTGCCCGTTTGGGTCGGAGGTTTTGTTTTAATGAAGTTTAATTTTCAAAAAAAAAAAAAAATTTATATATTGGTTTAATATGTAAATAATTTTTTTAAACGTCGTTTGGCAACGGCTACCCTCAACGGCTACTTTGAACCAGCCAACCAAAGCTTGTCATGTCTACCCCCTCCCCCTCGCGCCAGGCGCAATCTCCACATTAAGCAGGCAACACCGTACCCAACGCTTAGACCACCCGTAGTGGGGCGGTATTTTTAAAAAAAATTGGAAAAAAACGCCCCAAAACGCCCCCCCCCCCCCCCCCCAATTACACTAGGCGTTATCAGGTGTTTTTTTTGAAAAAAATTGTTGTTGGCGTTTTATTTAAAACGCTGAATTTGCATTGGGGCTTGAGACATGACCGTTGGCAACGGTCAATTGTTTATTTTTTTTTAATTCAAAAATTTACCCACTATATATATATCACCCACTTTCTCCTATTTTTTATAAAAAAAACTCTTACTTTCTCTCCTACTTCTTTTATATTTTATACAATCATGCATCCATTCCGACCCCCTTTTGGTGTCCCCGCAAGACCCATGAACCCGAACACAACCCAACCGCAACACACGTTTAACCTTCAAGAAATGGACCCGAGCATGTTAACGTACGCGGCTTACTTGAGTGGCGCCACTCCGTTCGTGCCTCCCACCTTCGGCTATGGTCAAGCCGGTGGGTCGCAACCGTCACAACAACAAGCCGAATCCGAACCCGATGTCGATGTCGTGCCGGAGACGCAACCCGAACCGGTGCAAGAGAAATCGAAACGCGGCAGAAGGTCGCATAAGAAGAAGGAAAAGGACGAACCTCGACGTACAAAAACTCACCTTAAATGGACGAAGGACGAGGAATTCACGTTGACTCGGGCGTGGCTCGACATTTCGGAGGACCACGAAACTGGTAACTTTTATATTTTTTTTACTTATTTTTTACTTATATTTGTACTTTTATTTTTAACATACAACTTATATTTTTACTTTTATTTTTTAAATTTGTAGCAAACTTTCAAACGGGCCCCGTTTTTTGGGATAGGGTTCGTGCACTCTTTTATAGCACGTGGGGTCAAGGCGAACATCGGAACAAAGATTCCATTTCTAGCAAATGGACCGACATCAACAACAAGTGTCATGCGTTCCAAGAAGTGTACCAACGTAACTTCGATAATCGCCCGAGCGGTGAAGCTGACGTCGGGGTTTTAACGAGGACTTTGGACGAGTTCGAGAAAACGAAATGCCCTTTCGCGTACTATAAGTGTTGGGATCTACTACGAAAAAGTCCAAAGTGGGCGCTAGTAGGTACCATGACGTCTAGTAGTAGACGTCGAGCTAAACGGTCAAAAACATCATCCTCCGTTGACCCTGAAACACCGACATCGGATGCCCGCAATGTCGATCTAAATGAGGTGGTGGACGTTGACGAGGAACTTGAAGAAGAGTTGACCCGACCGCCCGGTAGAAGAAAGGATAAGCGAACCGGGAAAAAAACGGTCGAGTCGTCTTCCGATCTCGAGTTAAAGGAAGATTTCGAGGAGATGAACCGTTGTCTCCAAGACATTCGCGACCTCGGCCACCAACGTTATGAGATTATGAAAGAACGAGTGGCCGAAACCAAAAAGTTTAACGAGATGCAAGAGGCGAGGCAAATGGAAAAGGACATTGAGTTTTTGTCCAAACCTATCGACCACTTCCAAGGCGATGCGTTGATTCTTGCGCAAATGCGTCGCCAAAAAATTCGAGAAAAATATGGACTCTAGATCATCTTCTTTTTTTTTAACTTTATTTTTTTCGGTTTCTTTATTTTCTGTTTTTTTCGGGTTTTTTTTTTATTTCAAGTAGTGTAATTTGTATTTTAAATTAATGAAGTTTTTTATGTTTTAAATTAAAAAAAATAATAACTGTGAAATGATTGCATGAGCGTTATTGGAATAATGCCCCACTACGCTACTTTTGAAATAATGCCCCATGCTGACTGAACTGCCACGTGTCGAATAATGCCCCATGGTGGAGACATTATTTTCTTTAACCACTACACATGGTCTTAGCCAGGGTGATGTAGCCAGCTTTAAACCCAATTCACCACCCCAACCCACCACCCACACCCACCCAGGGTGATGTAGCCAGCAAATACGAAAAAGCAGCAAGTTGTGTGGTAAACAGTGGGCGTCATTAAGTCATCTTGTAGTGCGATACCATATGTTTTTTTCTTGATGTTGTCGAAATAAAATCTGAAAAGAAATCATGATGTCATAGGACGGCTTTTTAATATAAAAATAAATGTATTATTTTTTGACGGCCTTTTTGTAATTTATATTGTTATAATATAATGTTATTGTTATGAGTAATATAGATAAGTTACATTTATAGTTCATATTCGGTCAACCTTTTGAAAATGGTTCTTCAATATGAAACATTATTCATGGTATTGGGTCACTCTAGTTTGTACTTTTTCATGGATTTTGATCCATAGTTTGGACTTCAATATGAAACAATATTCATGGTATTTGGTCACTCTAGTTTGTACTTTTTCATGGATTTTGATCCATAGTTTGGATTAAGAAAGACTATTAAACTATAATGACGGCTGTGATTTTAATTCTTTTATAACTAGATATATGAAAAGGGAAATTGTATTGGCACACCTGATTATCTATCTGCACATTTTACTTTTTCAATACGCATCGTATAGGCCTATACGATGCGTATTGAATAAAGTAAAAGACATGAAAGACTTACAGTTGCAGGTGTTGTCTGACGGCTGGCCTAATACGCATCGTATAGGCCTATACGATGCGTATTAAGGGACTGAATTTTTGAAGTTTATTTTTTGGTGTGTTGTGTTTGGTGTTTGGTATTTTGGGTTTGTTATTGGTGTTTATTATTGGTTATTTTTGTTTTAATTAGTTTTAAAATCTTTATTATTTTTTATCGTTAAGTATCGTATTATAGCGTATCGTGGCGTATCGTATTATTTTTTTAATTTTTGAAGTTTATTTTTTTAGTGTGTTGTGTCCAATGCAAGGATCTTAACAACGTCATCCATATCAATCTAATAATCTAACAAATATTTTAAAAAAATATAACAATTTTTAAAGTATTTTTATAATATTTTAAAAAATATAACAATTTTAATTAATTTTATAAAAATATTACATATAATATTTATTATTCATTTACAAAAATATATAACAACGTCATCCATATCAATCTAAAAATATAACAAATAATTTAAAAAAAATATAACAATTTTAATTAATTTGATTAAAAATATAACATTTTTAATTAATTTTTATCCTATTTGAAAAAATATAACAATTTTTAATGTATTTTTTATTGACAATTTTATAATAATTTTTTAACATAAAAAATATAACATTTAACAAAAATATATATCATTCGTACCTGATCAGTTTTGTATGAAACTTCAGGATAAGCGGGTTGCTCGTCACCCAATGACTCTTGCGCGTAAGAAGGCTCACCAACGTCTTCTTGTACTCCTGAGGCACCACTAACGAAAAAGTTATTGTCATATTCTTCCTGTCCGTACGAGGCTAACCGACTTCATAATACGGAGACCCATAACCATGATCATAGCTAGACACGACTAACTGAAAAAAAAACAACGGTTAAATCATAACGGCACATCTAAAAACCTTCATAATAATAAGTAAATTTATGTTTACCTCGTCCAGATCTGGTAACAACGGTTGGCGGGGCATAGCAAACTAAAAAAACCAACGGGTAAAAGGTAATGATAATTTTAACGGCGAATAGGAAAAAGTAAATATATACTTACTTCGTTGAGGTCTGGCAACAACGATTCATTAGGATGGGGATGAAAGCCGGACACGACCTACTCTGCGTGATCATAATTTTCTCTCTCATCGTAAGAATCAGGGACATTGGACCCCTCCTAATACAAACGGTGTGCTAAGTGTTTCATAAACAAAAAAAAAAACAGAACAAGTTAAAAAATACTATACCACACTGCTTTCCGGAATAAACGTGCTCGTGTTTGTATCGGACGACTCGCTGAAAATGTGGTTGAACCAAGACATGTTTATTAGCGAATGTGAATATATAACAAAGACGATATATATCATCCTCTTCTTCATCGTTTAAATAGGGGAAGGAGAATGCAAATTCAAAATTCAATACGAGTCGTATAGGCCTATACGACCCGTATAGGGGTTACGTCAATCACTTTATATCACTTTTGAGTGAACGATTTTTTTTTTCGAGCTGAGTCAAGCTCGAGCTCGGTTCGTAAAAACTCTGAGCCAGCTCGTTAATTGTATTTTAACTTTTTATTAAACTTTTTTACAAATATTGATAACAAAAATATAAAATAAAAAAATTAACACACATTTTTAAAAATATATATATACACACACACACACATACGAGCCACCGGGTCAAGCCACAGAGCCGAGCCATCGAGTCGAGCCAAGAGCCACGCACCCCTGGTGCGTTGTTCCAACTAATCAACGGTCAGCATCAGCATTTGTGTGAGCTATCCGGATTGTGAGCATTAGCGGCGACTAATTTGGTGTCGCCGCTAAAAACGTCATCGCTAATGCTCATGTTTCTTGTACGTTGTGTTGCTTCCGGTGCCGGATTGGGCTCGCCAACCCGCTACCACTTCTAAGTAAAAAAAAAACAAACTTGACAATGTAGTAAGTGTTGACATGGACCACTTCAAACCTATAATAAGAAGCATATTCAATAAGTTATATACATACACCTAAATTATTCAAAGGCACAACTTTAAACATTCATATATCTCCTCCTTTCTTAATTCTTATGCAATTTTGAAGTATCCATCCCTACAACTACTCTTTAAACCGAAACACCAACACACTTCAACTACTCTCTAAACCTAGTTATAAAAAAAAAAAAAATGCAGCAATTAACCTCTAAGTCAGCTCTTTCTTACTTGACATTCACACAATAACAACATAATAACCTACTATACTACTCTTAACTCAAGAATTTTTACATTCTAACTCAAGAAATTTGTAAATATATAATACTAATTAGAGACGATCAAAGGCAACAAGATTACATGGTGGTGCGGCGGCGCTGAGGAGGTGGACCGACGAGGTGGTGCGACAGCACTTAGGTGGTGGACCTGCGAGGGGGTGCGGCTGTAATAACCCGACTTTTGAAAGTCAAAGGGCAAGTCAAAGTCAAAGGAAGAAAAGATTGCTAATTGCGATCTATCACTTCTTGCTTAATTACTGATTGTACTTTTCGACTTGTAATCGATAGCCTAATTTAAGTCGCTTTAGTTGTATTATGTTGAGTACTTGTTAATAAATTGCTATTTAATCGCAGTTTAATCGCTAATCGACTTATCGCTAATCGCATCGCTATCGCATCGCAACTCGAATTATAGGTTATGGATATTGTTTTACGTGTGTGTGCTATTATGTGTTACTTGTGCATGTTATATTTATGTTGAGGTGATTAATCGCAAACGCAATCGCAACTCTATCGCAACGCAATCTCATCGCAAACTCGAGATTTACGGATTTATTTTATGATATTTAGTAGTTAGGTTATTTGTGTAACTAATGGGTAATACTATCGCATCGCTTACTCGCAACGCATCGCAATGCTCAATGCACGAAACGAAACGTCGAAACCAACTCTCACCGCCATCCGATCGAATGACCATTCGATCGATCGCACCACACTTCGTCCCATCACTTGTGCACCGCCTTTCCCTTTTTGGAATCATATAAATAGAACCTGTCACATCACAAACAATGATGTGACAGCTCTGGTGCAACTCTTCAACTTCTTAGGCCTTTCTCAATCGATTTCTCACAATTCTTGTAAGTTTCTTCCTCAAATCTTATACATCTATCATCTACACACACTTCTTCATCTTTTTCACCATAAAATCTTCACTTTTAACCATGAAATCGGCTGATTTGAGGTGTTCTAGGATGATGTCATCATGGGGTTCTTATGAACTTCAAGATTTGATCTCATTCCACCAAGAACAACTTAGATCTAAGAGATTTCAACATGTTTTAACACTGATTTCATCTTAAACCTAAACATTTTCAAGAATAAAAGGATTGAAAGATGTTTCATAACTTTTCTTTCAACTCTTTCACACTCTTTAGCTCAAAACCGATAGAATCAGAACTCGTTCGGGCCTTCCACTCGCTCTATAGTGAAGGGTTGGACTGAGAATGGATCTTCATCGGAAGAGACGACCGATTCACGGGTTGAACATGAACAACCATCAAGGACAGTTGACTGGTCAGAATGGGGTGATTCCCGTCCGATCGGATAACCTGGACTTGAGGGAATTCCCGTTGTTTAACACGTTGTCATACCGTCTCAATCAAACCACAAACTTTCAAACTTAACAAATTTCAAAACGAACAAGTCACCAAATGGACTGCCGTCCGATCGGATAGCCATCCGATCGAACGACAATCCGATCGAATGACATTGGTCTTCAACACTTAAACTTTTTACAACATTTTCAAAACATCATCAGAACCAGCGAATGGCCATCTGATCGGATGACCATCCGGTCGAATGACCATTCTGCTGTGAACTTGTTCTCTGACGGATGTCTCACTTAGACGGATCGCCATCCGACCGGATGACCGTTCGATCGAACAACCTGAAGGGTAGAGATACTTCTCTGTTTTCAAAATGCTACAACGAAAACTTCAAAGCCAACATACACAAACACATCTATCCCAAACGAATGGCAAACCGACCAAATGGCCATCCGACCGGATGACCATCCGTCCGGATGTCCCTTCGTCGCTCAGTCACTTCGCATCGTTTTACGCACTGTTTATCGCTTACGCTATCGTTCTGTTCAGGCTAATCTCTCAGCGCTCCCTTCAATCCAAGACAGTGTTTATTTATTAAGCACTTTCTGTGAGTATACTCGATCCCTTTTTGCTTTAAGCACTTTTGGGTGTTACATACGTTACATATACTAAATCACATCGATCACACAACGCAAACACTTTTATACGCTAACCGTTACTGCATGATATACATGTTACTCGATGAATGCTTGTATGTTATGTTTACACAGTGATTGTTGCCTGACACCTTAGCAACGATATTACACGAAGGCACGAAACTAGTATGTGGATTGCGCACCTGGCCAGTACGCAAGAAGCATATGACGTTCGTGAGACTATGGTAATTATCGCAGGTATGTTTGGTAGAACTGGGTAGCAGGTGGGCGTGCGGGTGAAATGGGTAATAAGACTCTCGGGAAATTGAGGATACTACGTAAGAGTAAAAAGTATAAGTGGTAAGAATGAAGAATGTTGAATCTGTAGGAAAGTACGGATCAACAAGATATGAATGCAAAGTTTAAATCCGCGAGACGGATTCAAAGAATAAAAGATATGAATGATATGTTAGAATCCGCGAGACGGATTCAAAGAATGAAAGATATGAATGATATGTTAGAATCCGCGAGACGGATTCGAAACATGAAATGGATGAAAGATATGAATGATATGTTAGAGTCCGCGAGACGGATTCGAAAATGAAAGGGATGAAAGATATGAATGATATGTTAGAAACCGCGAGACGGAATCGAAACATAGAAGGGAATGAATGATAGAATGAAAAAGTTCAAAATTTGTAAATAGGCACGAATCAGATAAGTAAGAATGGATGACAAGAGTGAAGGGCTCAAAATTTTTAATAATTATAGATAGAACGAGTAAATATTCCTTGTGAAGCGGATATTATTATTGCTATGTTTTGAACTTATATATATGTAAATATATGAATATAATTACGCTCAAGTATTGTATGAAAGGATGGTTGATAGGATAAATGAGTTATGCAGGTCAAATGGTGAGTACCATTTGAACCAGGTATTTAATGTTTGAAATGGTTAAGTTATTTAATTGTAGGTGAGCATGATGTACGGAAATGTAATGTCACAAACTGGAAGGAAATAGTCAAGCAAAATATGGATAACTGTGACACCTGGGTCACTGCGACCATCAAACAAATACCAAACCAATGAAATATTGTATTTCATACTTGGGATTTGTACAAATATGTGTATCATTTGCACATATCAATTCTTGTTCGATTTCGGGCTCTAAATCGCTTTCTGGAAGGTTATACGCGCACTGATGCGTAAATATAACCCGTTTAATGCAACGAACACTCCGGAATAGTGAAATATACTTAACATACCTTAAATAAACCTTACATAACTTAGAAATAAGTTTTGAAGGCTTTGGTATGGCAAAAACAAGTTAATTCGCTTACAGGGACTAAACTTGACAAACTGCGAAAGTATGCCAATTTGAACTGTAACGAACATTCCAGAACATGAACATAAGTTAAACATACCATAAATATCCTTTACATAGCTTAGGAATAGGCTTTGAGGGGTTCGGTATGCTAAAATAAACTTTTGGGTCATTCAGGGACTAAAAGCGTCAAAAAGTGCACAAGTTTGCATTTTCGCGCATAACTTACGTTCTGAATACATCCGGACATCCAAAAATTTATGTAAGCACTAAAATATTTTATTTTAGTGTTTGGCATAAGAAAAATCCATTCGTCGCGCACTTTGGATCATTTTTCGCGCTTATGCGCATTCCGTCGTAATTAAGCGAACATCGCGATCGTACGACCAAACGAACTGACATCCGGCATATTTTTGAGCATGTTTCATGTCCACAATGTTTAGGCATCCTTTTGGAGCCTTGAAAATAATTTAACGAGCCTTAAACATGTCGGAAATGGCCTTAATACGCAACGGGGACTGAAAGGGGAACATTGGAAAGTGTTTGCTGATCAGGGGGACCTTAGCGTGACACATAGCCCCCTTGGCATCACGCGAGGCCCTCCCAGACCAGATTCAGTGTATTAACAGCTGCAAACAGCCTTTCAAACACCCCAAAGGCCAATGCCACTTGTCAAATTCTTGTGGTGGGGGCAAAATGAGCTACCACAACATTCCAACAAGTGTAGGGATGTGATCATTCCCTCTTCTCCAAGAAACGATCCTAACGGTGAACCGAAATCTATAAATACCCACCTCAACTTCACTCATTCCACACAAGAATCTGATTTGAGAAGCTCTAAGTTGAAACCTTTGTTTCATACCTGAGCTACTTGAATCAAGATTAGCATTCGGGGACCCTTTGTAAGTGTTCCTTCGTTCTTTTATTGCTTTTCGAGTCCGAAAGTCAAACTTTGTTTGACTTTCTGCATTGACCAGTTTATGGTCAATGCGAAGTTCGTTTGAACTTCATAACGTGAGCGTGATCACGATGGTTATAGTCCCTAGTAACTATACCTACTGATTACCACGTTATCTAGGTTCAGTCACGAGTCGTAGTTTCGGCCAAAATGCGCATTCGTGCGTATTTTGTAACCAAAATACTCTTGGGTATCAAAAACGTTTGTTTTGATACGAAACCTGTTTTCTAAACTTAGTTAAGCATGCTTTAACATGCTTAGCTCGTCACTTTTAGTTTAGTGCTTATATAGGGTCGTAAGGTAAGCGATCTATACAATCGCTTATGCTTTCGAACCCGACCCGTTTGGTCGATCATTAGGATCCGACCAAGCACATTAGGTGACCATAGTATATAGGGAATAACCTTCCGAGGTTATACCTTATGGTCGCTTCGTTTAAGTAGTTGTATGATAGGTAGTTTATATGCCTTAGGTAAATTACCAAAATGCCCTTTTTACGCCAAAATTCATTTTAAGCATATGTAACATAACTTTTGGTATCTAAACTGAGTTGGTAACAATATTAGATATGTTAAGGCATATTTTACTTGTCATAGGACTAGTTAGGCGGTCCGAACGCGTTTCACGCGAACGACGCGTTAAAGTAGCATAAGCTACCTAAACGGGTCGTAATGGGTCATAAGCACTTAGGTTAGGTTTCATTGTAGTATGTAGGCCTTGTTAAACCATATTACATGAGTTCTCATACTCATTTGGTTTACAAGCCCTCATTCTATCCGATCTTCCGATTTAGGTCCGGTTTATTAACATAGTTACCTATATTAGGTGCCGTTTAATATCCGTGATCTCTAGCATTGTTTGGTTGTTACTCAAGGACTACTAAGCAATCTCAAGTGAGTACATAGACCCCTCTTTTACTGTTTTCCAAACTGTTTTGGGGTGAAACACATGTGCCTACTTGTTACTTTCATGCTTTCCATGTTTTCACATCATATACCTGCTATGTTCGTTAGTACATTATAGTACATGATTTCATTACATTTCATGCTATGTATGCCCATTGTGTGCGTACTTAGTACATCGTTTTACATTACATTTCATGCTATGTATGTCCATTTTGTGCATACTTAGTACATTGTTTCACATTACATTTCATGCTATGTATGCCCATTGTGTGCATACTTAGTACAGTTGTTTTCATCACATGTTTACATTTTGGTATGACATTTGGGTTGTTTAAAATGGAACAATACATTCATTAACATTAGCTACGCCGTTCGTTAGTAGGTAGTGGTACCATAGGAATTGACAACTCCCGTTCCGGACATCCTGGGTAG
This sequence comes from Helianthus tuberosus, assembly GCA_030545235.1. NCBI lineage: Eukaryota > Viridiplantae > Streptophyta > Magnoliopsida > Asterales > Asteraceae > Helianthus > Helianthus tuberosus. Next base: position 3,781,249 of record JARYGA010060224.1, read on the forward strand.
GTTTGGATGAAAGGAATGACCGAATTCGATACACATAGCTTAGATAAACCTTTAATTTGTTTAAGGGTTTATCGCCACAGTCTCAAGGCTTGGATGTATGCATTCTCACAATACCGCATAGATGTTTATATCAGTATAGCATGCATTTGTTCCACAAAACATAGCTTTGATTTAAACCATGTTTTACTTCAATACTTTGTTTTTGTGCATATGGTTTAGTTGATATATTTCACTAGCCATACATATCATTTTGGTTACACATTACATGATTTACATTTGACACATAAACATTATTGACATTGGTTATACATTACATGACTTACATCTTGACATAAACATTTTGACATATTATTCAATACGTTTGGCAATTGGTTTAAACACAGACATCTTACATTGTTGGTTTGGTTTGAGTAAGTGATTTAAGTAACGAGGCGTGTGTGGTATGATACAAGCATGGTGGATACGCCGCTGGTACTTCCTATATATAAGTGTTTGTATGGTATCACATATTGTAGCGTTATTTGAATCATTTCAATTTGAGACATATAACATTTTATACAAATAACATACTTTTCACAAGACATTAATTTACAAACAACTTATCTTATACAAACTCATTTTACATGGTTATTCATTTAACCATACATTATTCTCTTATTTATACATATCATCTGATCTTATCGTTTTTCAAATGATTTACAAGACAAAGCAAATTACAAGGTTCATGACTAAACATTTTCTCAAACATAAGTCATGAATTCTGTTTTCACAAAACCTATGTATCTCACAGGCATTTTTATGCTGACGTACCTATTTTCACATGTGTTTTCAGGAGATGATGCATAGGACTTATCAAGATACACTTAGGCGGACTTGGGCCTTAGGGATAATAAAAGATGCAAGACTAGTTATTTATGTTATGTTTCTTTGATTGTCAAGACAATGTAACTCTTTTATCTAATAAAACAATATTTCAATTTCCATGTGTTATGAAACAATGATTCTGTTACAACACTCCCCGACGTTTTCCGCCACGTTTTGTTGTTCTACGTGGTCGGGGTGTGACAGAAAAGTTGGTATCAGAGCTCATGGGTATAGGGAATTAGGTTATTAGTAATACTTTGACCTAGTCTATAACCTTCCTAGGACCCTAACACGAGTTTACTTGCGTTTAGTCATAAAACAATACCGTCACCTATCCTTAGGTGACGACCTCAACAAGAACACAAATTTCAAAACCGCTTTGAAAACTAATCATCTGTTCTAGAATGATTGATTACTAGGTTTTGAACCCTCTGTTATATGGTTTTGAACCCCTTTGAATTTTCAAATCTCGTCAAAGTTTGGGTCGTATAATGTGAACACGTGCAAACTGGAAGAGTGAATGCCTATACCCTGAGTTTTCTGTCGAAGGCTAGAGTGTTCGTACAAATCCGCAGTATCGGACCAGTCACTCTTACCTGGGAACTCTTGGGGTGAGTGTTCACTTATAGGCGAGCATGTCTTCAGTGATACATTAATATGACCCGTTTACTTTGATTTGTCACCGTCTCATTTGTTTGCCTTAGGTAACAAACAAATGATCGCAATTTTTATGCATTGCCATCCTGTTTTGATTGTCTGATAACCTTTCACTTGTTTCTTCCTATATCTTTCATTTTCTTCTAGAATGTTTCTTCCTCTCAGCAACGGTCAAATGTCCGAGCGAACAGCCAAATTTGCCCAGCGAATAGGCGAAGTAATTCTGAAGACTGTGGATTTAGGCATTGCCATGTATCGTCTCCAGGATGAAGCCACTCAGGAGTCACCAAAGGAGACAGAGGCCAAGCCTTCACCAAAAATCAAGGAAGCGTAAGGCTTCCAGGAAACCCGCAGCAGTTACACCTAATCAAGCGGGACCTAGCCAAGTGACAGCACCACCAGCCAAGAAACCAATCGAGGAATCAAAGACCATGGATGAACGATCCCCTAAGAAGTCAAAGAAGCGAAAGGCTTCTCAGAACTTTGCCATGGTCACTCACAATGGTCAAGCCGTCCCTAACCAACCAGCTCAACCCCCTGCTAGGAAGCCATACAACGGAACTGCACCCTTGTGCAACCAATGTAGCCTTCATCATCATGCTAGTGTGAAGTGCCGCAAATGCCAAATTTGTGGACTTATAGGTCATACGGCAAGGGTTTGCCTAACTACAGCAGTACCAAATCAAACAGGACCCATCCGGGTGGCAACACCACCTGCTAAGAAGCACTATAAGGGAACGGCACCAAAATGCGACAAATGTAATGGGCATCACGAAGCTCACTTACAATGTCGTCTGTGTGTATCATGTGGGCGAATTGGTCACCTGGCAAGTGCTTGTCGATGCAACCCGAACCAAGGTGGTCCAAATCAACCAAAAGCCGACTCTGCTCAAGCTCGTTTCTCACCAGGGTCTTGCTACAACTGTGGCGAGATGGGCCATTTCCTAAGGGATTGCCCAAAGCTTGCTAATGCAAATCCAACCCACGGATGAGCAGTTGGCCGACTAGAAGATGTTGCTATCTTATGCTTTTGTTCTTCTATTTTCTTGTAATGTGAAACAATCTGTTTTGATTATAAATAAATTATTGTTCACAATTCTGATATGCGAGTGTAGTTACATGTGTGTATGACTTTTCCTATGATACCTACATCAAGGAACTATGTTCCTTACAAACTACTCTTGTGATTTCTCTCTTTCAAATGATCGCTCATGATTCCCTCAAAAATTTTAAGTACTCGTTTCACTCTAAGAAACAAAGTACAGAAAATAAAGTGACATTATGAGTAATCATGCTTCTGCACATCTGTGCCTTTGAATCCTTGGTTAGATAACTAAGGGTATTTTCAAATCTCATACCCATTACGTTTTGATTTTTCAACATACACAGTACAAGTATTTCAAAAACAATCTTCATGATCTCAAAACATTTCATATAGTTTGAAAAAAAAAATATTTTTTTTAATGCATTGTCTATGTTATTTCAAAAACATTGGCTATGTTTTCAAAAACAACCTTCATAATTTCAAAATGTTTCATATAGTCTGAAAACAATATTAACACAGTACATTTTCTTATCAAGTGCATGATTTCGAAAAGCATCATTCATGTTTTTCAAAAAAAAAAAAAAAAAAAAACCTTATACATAATTTCAAAATTCATCTCGCATGATTTTAAAACATTTTTATAAATATACTTACCTAGTACACCTACTTTATGATTTCAAAAGTATTATATATAAGGTTTCAAAAACATTGAACACATTTTTTTTTAGAACCCCATGCATAGTTTTCAAAAATATTTTTTCATACATTGACTTAACTTTCAAATTTCGCTTCATATGTCGCCTTGGCATATCTGACATCTCAACTTCATAAGCATTTTTACTTCATGTTTTGACTTAAGCACATCCAGTGCAATGTTTCAAAACATCTTCAACTTCTAAAATCCATATGGGATCTTTTTTTTTCCTTCACATTTAGACCCTTGTGGATGATTAACATTCAAATCAGAGTCCTTAATTGGATTCCTTATGTACCTAAATTCGAACATTTCGGTTCCTTATAATCGAAATCGAATTTTTTCTTTTAAAAATCTTTCTATCTTTATAGTTAGATTCTTGATAATGTTTAAAGTACCAAATGAAATCCACGAGATGGATTCCTAGTGTGCTTTAAATACATGTGCTCTGTTAGCAGAACAAATTTCTAGTTAAACAATTATGTGATTATGTGTTTATATATTTTGTGTTTTCTTTTATGCATTTTTGTGTTTTTGTATACTCTGGATATTCGTTATCCAAATCCTCGCAGAATCTTTCATATCTTCATATGAGGGATCCGTAGCAGGATATTCAAAAGGTACTACCTTAAATCCTTGGGCTTCTATGTAATAGTTAAGACCCTTGGATTATATAGTACCGCTCCATGATTCATAAGAGACCCTTTTAGTGGTCTAGTCAAAAAGATTGATTCAGAATCTGGTTAAGAACGACATCTAGTGATGTAGCGGAACAGACTCCTTGATAGTCTATTTAGATCATTTATTGATTTAATTAAAAGGACTCTATGGTGGTCTAGTCACACTCATCACAGGTTTGTTCATTTGGTTTTCCCCTACACATTATAAAATAGACTGTGTGAACTATGCAAGGAATTGTCTAATTATGGACGCGTACATAATTATGAAATTTAGTGCACAGAAACCCAGTAAGATTTATTATGTGTAAGAACCGATAGCGACAACAATAACAAAATGAGAACGATGTAATGGAGGTACGGTGGACGCACCAATGACACTTCATATACTTGTATATAAGTATCCCTCTTACATTGCAATCATGATGTTATTAAAGTTACTAGAAGTTCAGAACCCTAACCAATGTTGTTCGATCTTTTCAACTTCATGTTTTAAACTCTCACAAGTTTCCTCTGAATAAATTTCGGGACGAAATTTCCTAAAGTAGGGGAGACTGTGACACCTGGGTCACTGCGACCATCAAACAAATACCAAACCAATGAAATATTTTATTTCATACTTGGGATTTGTACAAATATGTGTATCATTTGCACATATCAATTCTTGTTCGATTTCGGGCTCTAAATCGCTTTCTGGAAGGTTATACGCGCACTGATGCGTAAATATAACCCGTTTAATGCAAAGAACACTCCGGAATAGTGAAATATACTTAACATACCTTAAATAACCCTTACATAACTTAGAAATAAGTTTTGAAGGCTTTGGTATGGCAAAAACAAGTTAATTCGCTTACAGGGACTAAACTTGACAAACTGCGAAAGTATGCCAATTTGAACTGTAACGAACATTCCGGAACATGACCATAAGTTAAACATACCATAAATATCCTTTACATAGCTTAGGAATAGGCTTTGAGGGGTTCGGTATGCTAAAATAAACTTTTGGGTCATTCAGGGACTAAAAGCGTCAAAAAGTGCACAAGTTTGCATTTTCACGCATAACTTACGTTCTGAATACATCCGGACATCCAAAAATTTCTGTAAGCACTAAAATATTTTATTTTAGTGTTTGGCATAAGAAAAATCCATTCGTCGCGCAATTTGGATCATTTTTCGCGCTTATGCGCATTCCGTCGTAATTAAGCGAACATCGCGATCGTACGACCAAACGAACTGAAATCCGGCATATTTTTGAGCATGTTTCATGTCCACAATGTTTATGCATCCTTGTGGAGCCTTGAAAATGATTTAACGAGCCTTAAACATGTCGGAAATGGCCTTAATACGCAACGGGGACTGAAAGGGGAACATTGGAAAGTGTTTGCTGATCAGGGGGACCTTAGCGTGACACCTAGCCCCCTTGGCGTCACGCGAGGCCCTCCCAGACCAGATTCAGTGTATTAACAGCTGCAAACAGCCTTTCAAACACCCCAAAGGCCAATGCCACTTGTCAAATTCTTGTGGTGGGGGCAAAATGAGCTACCACAACATTCCAACAAGTGTAGGGATGTGATCATTCCCTCTTCTCCAAGAAACGATCCTAACGGTGAACCGAAATCTATAAATACCCACCTAAACTTCACTCATTCCTCTCAAGAATCTGATTTGAGAAGCTCTAAGTTGAAACCTTTGTTTCATACCTGAGCTACTTGAATCAAGATTAGCATTCGGGGACCCTTTGTAAGTGTTCCTTCGTTCTTTTATTGCTTTTCGAGTCCGAAAGTCAAACTTTGTTTGACTTTCTGCATTGACCAGTTTATGGTCGATGCGAAGTTCGTTTGAACTTCATAACGTGAGCGTGATCACGATGGTTATAGTCCCTAGTGACTATACCTACTGATTACCACGTTATCTAGGTTCAGTCACGAGTCGTAGTTTCGGCCAAAATGCGCATTCGTGCGTATTTTGTAACCAAACTACTCTTGGGTATCAAAACCGTTTGTTTTGATACGAAACCTGTTTTCTAAACTTAGTTAAGCATGCTTTAACATGCTTAGCTCGTCACTTTTAGTTTAGTGCTTATATAGGGTCGTAAGGTAAGCGATCTAAACAATCGCTTATGCTTTCGAACCCGACCCGTTTGGTCGATCATTAGGATCCGACCAAGCACATTAGGTGACCATAGTATATAGGGAATAACCTTCCGAGGTTATACCTTATGGTCGCTTCGTTTAAGTAGTTGTATGATAGGTAGTTTATATGCCTTAGGTAAATTACCAAAATGCCCTTTTTACGCCAAAATTCATTTTAAGCATATGTAACATAACTTTTGGTATCTAAACTGATTTGGTAACAATATTAGATATTTTAAGGCATATTTTACTTGTCATAGGACTAGTTAGGCGGTCCGAACGCGTTTCACGCGAACGACGCGTTAAAGTAGCATATGCTACCTAAACGGGTCGTAATGGGTCATAAGCACTTAGGTTAGGTTTCATTGTAGTATGTAGGCCTTGTTAAACCATATTACATCAGTTCTCATACTCATTTGGTTTACAAGCTCTCATTCTATCCGATCTTCCGATTTAGGTCCGGTTTATTAATATAGTTACCTATATTAGGTGCCGTTTAATATCCGTGATCTCTAGCATTGTTTGGTTGTTACTCAAGGACTACTAAGCAATCTCAAGTGAGTACATAGACCCCTCTTTTACTGTTTTCCAAACTGTTTTGGGGTGAAACACATGTGCCTACTTGTTACTTTCATGCTTTCCATGTTTTCACATCATATACCTGCTATGTTCGTTAGTACATTATAGTACATGATTTCATTACATTTCATGCTATGTATGCCCATTGTGTGCGTACTTAGTACATCGTTTTACATTACATTTCATGCTATGTATGTCCATTTTGTTCATACTTAGTACATTGTTTCACATTACATTTCATGCTATGTATGCCCATTGTGTGCATACTTAGTACAGTTGTTTTCATCACATGTTTACATTTTGGTATGACATTTGGGTTGTTTAAAATGGAACAATACATTCATTAACATTAGCTACGCCGTTCGTTAGTAGGTAGTGGTACCATAGGAATTGACAACTCCCGTTCCGGACATCCTGGGTAGGTTTGGATGAAAGGAATGACCGAATTCGATACACATAGCTTAGATAAACCTTTAATTTGTTTAAGGGTTTATCGCCACAGTCTCAAGGCTTGGATGTATGCATTCTCACAATACCGCATAGATGTTTATATCAGTATAGCATGCATTTGTTCCACAAAACATAGCTTTGATTTAAACCATGTTTTACTTCAATACTTTGTTTTTGTGCATATGGTTTAGTTGATATATTTCACTAGCCATACATATCATTTTGGTTACACATTACATGATTTACATTTGACACATAAACATTATTGACATTGGTTATACATTACATGACTTACATCTTGACATAAACATTTTGACATATTATTCAATACGTTTGGCAATTGGTTTAAACACAGACATCTTACATTGTTGGTTTGGTTTGAGTAAGTGATTTAAGTAACGAGGCGTGTGTGATATGATACAAGCATGGTGGATACGCCGCTGGTACTTCCTATATATAAGTGTTTGTATGGTATCACATATTGTAGCGTTATTTGAATCATTTCAATTTGAGACATATAACATTTTATACAAATAACATACTTTTCACAAGACATTAATTTACAAACAACTTATCTTATACAAACTCATTTTACATGGTTATTCATTTAACCATACATTATTCTCTTATTTATACATATCATCTGATCTTATCGTTTTTCAAATGATTTACAAGACAAAGCAAATTACAAGGTTCATGACTAAACATTTTCTCAAACATAAGTCATGAATTCTGTTTTCACAAAACCTATGTATCTCACAGGCATTTTTATGCTGACGTACCTATTTTCACATGTGTTTTCAGGAGATGATGCATAGGACTTATCAAGATACACTTAGGCGGACTTGGGCCTTAGGGATAATAAAAGATGCAAGACTAGTTATTTATGTTATATTTCTTTGATTGTCAAGACAATGTAACTCTTTTATCTAATAAAACAGTATTTCAATTTCCATGTGTTATGAAACAATGATTCTGTTACAACACTCCCCGACGTTTTCCGCCACGTTTTGTTGTTCTACGTGGTCGGGGTGTGACAATAACAAGTCAATGGATTTCGACTTGTGCCAGATATGTATAAAAGGTATGCATTTAATAGGAGTTTATGACTCGACTAGAGATGGATGCGTCAGGATAGAATAATCGATAGGCATATGTAAGATTGTATTTACAAAGTAGACTTCCGAAGGTCAAACGAAATATAATGATAAGTAATAAAGCAAGTAATAGAAAGCAGGTAAAAAGGTGATTGTAGTTTGACTCTTGAGAATCCGAATGAAGATGAATTGTTAATAATAAAATAAGTAATAAAAGAATGGATAGATTAGTTTGGTCCATTAAGTAGGTATGAAACATCGAAAACGGTTGATGTGGCAAGAAGTTGTAGCCGTAAGAAATAAATATTGGATAAATTACAAGCGTGAAATATGTTGATACTCGACTCTAGAGAGTCAAAGTGAATGACGAGTTACGACCCGGGCGAAAGACCTAAGCTTTAATGGAAAGGACAAGTGTACGTGAGGAGCACTAAAGCATAAAGCGATGAAATTAAATATATGCTTGAATTGACAAGAAGTACAAACATGTACTTCGTTATGTGTATTCATAAAAAGAAAGAAGTGGCAGGTTGACTTTGAAAAGTCAAACTGCAGAAGTTGATAAATAAGTTAAAGAATTGCGGAAGAACAGTTATGTATTGAACCATCGTGAATGGGTCAAACAACTAAAATGATATGTTAAGAAATGGTCACGTATAGACCTGTTTTGTACAGGTGGAATGCATCAATGTTCTACGAAGGAGTTGAGAAAGTATTAATATATGAATAAGGAACCAGGATGTGATAGTCCTAGTAAGGTCAGTGAAAGAATGTTCATAAGCGAAAGCTCGTCACACGGATGAATGAGGTCAATCCGAAACATGGTATGGGTGGTGACAAAGAGGACCGGCTCGTTGCTGCATGTTCAAGTACTGCGCCAAGGAAGTAAGGTTAGCAAATTATTTAATATATGAATATAAAATTTTATGCTATGATTGAACTTCTGTATGAATTATTGATAGCACAAAATGTGACATGAAAAGGAAGGTTTGACTCTTATAGGTCGACCAAGGAATGAATTTCAACTCGAACTTAATGTCATCGAGCTGTATGAATGCTAGTGCCTAATAAGTAAACCATGAAACGAGTTTAACCAGCAAGTAGTAACCGTAAGACACGGATTATGGCCGTAAATTGCGGCGGGTTTAACATGAAAGCTCGCCTTAGACTCTAAAACCCATATGTGAATAGAACTTGAACCTACAAACGTGTTAAAATATGTTATTTGTACGAAGGGACGAAGCTCGTTTACAAGTAGATCTATTGTCAGATGATTATATGCATGAATAAGTATGATATGTTGAATGCGTTTGAGTGAACGAAATTATACGCAGAAATGTATATTGGGCCATGGTAGGTATAAGTAGTATGAACTAGTATATGTGAAGAATGTAGGGGACACGTTTGTATGTACATGAATATGTGAAAGGGGATACACTCGGGATGTAGTTCAATGAATGCATACTATTGGTTGGTGTTCCCTTATAAAGGTAATAATACTATTGTCTACTGTTTTATAATGATTTCATGTTCATAAATAGAAGGTATATTACGTAGGGCAGTTGACTTTTTAAAAGTCAACAATGATGAATATCATGGATTGGCCTTTGGACACGATTCATAGAGTAGAAAGTTAAAGTGTTATAAATTGATAAATCAAAAGCCTACGATATGCATCATGAATGAAATGAATCGATACATAAGTAAAAACAATAATAACTAAGGATTGGTTTTCACAAGAGTTGAAAATCTTGATAGGTATGAATGTATGTCGGGATGCTAGTTTCAAATTATGGATTAGGGGATGTGTGACTAATGGCAATTTCTCACAACATACTTATGTAAGTCTTCCAATGTAACCCGAATGAATGAACAAACGAAGAATATAACCAGATGTGTTATAGAAGAAATGAATGAGGTTTCGGGGACGAAACCTTCTTTAAGGGGGGTAGACTTGTAACACCCCGAAATTTTTAAAAGTCATAATATAATATTTTATTGTTAATGCTTTATAAAAGAAAGTGGTAAATGTAAGTTTTACCATATGAAAGTAAATAAGGTGCTAGTAATTGAAGTATTGACAATTAAATCATTAAAAGTAACCAAGTTAGTGTGATGGTCATTAAATGACAAGATAATGAGTTTAATCTCATTTATAAGCATTAGAAACTTGAGGGACTATTTTGGGCATTATGAAAGATGAAATAAATAAAAACCAATTAAAACACCAAAACTCACACACTGGTGTATGTGAGTGTCGCCCAGACAAAAGAAGAACAATGGGAAACCCTTGTTCATCATGAATCAGCCAATTGATAAGGAAATTGAAGATGTATAGGATGCATGTATCAAGATTTTCGATCTCCTATGTGTTCTTCACAATCAAGTAAGTTAAATTTTATGATTTGATGATCTTGAATAAAGTGGGTTATGATCAATCTAGGAAATTTCATGAAATTAGGTATGATTATATGTTAGAATCATCACATGAAAGACGAATTGTGCAAGACTTTAAGTAAATTGATATTTTGGGATGAAACCCACTCGTTCAATGTAGTATGATGATATATGATGATCTTGTAAGAATGAAGTTTGTGTAAATATGATGAACCAGTTGGTGTGGGATGCATAATTATAGGTTAGATTGAAAGATGGTATGAAATTTATGTAATTTTTAGTGGTGATGATGAATGAAGATAGGAAATAGGAATGAAAGCATGATTTGGTTGTACATTGTGCATTAGACGGTGTACGCACACCAAGTGTTTGATAAAATGCCTACATGAAACTTGAATTGATTCAAGTTTGTGTTAAAAAGTTAGTAAATTCGTCACTTTTGACAGCCCTAGATAGTCATCTTGTAAAGGCCGTATCTCATTCGTTATTAGGAGTTAGACAACGAGCCTTATATCGTTGAAAAGCTTGTTTCGCATATTACATTTCATATTTGGTCACAAGAGGCTGGTTATGAGATTTAGTGGGTCAAAACAGCATGAAAAGTTAGTAAATTCGTCACTTTTGACAGCCCTAGATAGTCATCTTGTAAAGGCCGTATCTCATTCGTTGTTAGGAGTTAGACAACGAGCCTTATATCGTTGAAAAGCTTGTTTCGCATATTACAATTCTTATTTGAAAGTCGAAGTCAGATTATGTGATTAAAAAGGGGGAAAGTGACCCCGAACAGCTGCTGCGTGAAAAATGCAGCAATGAAAATAATGTGTTTTATGAACTTAAAACATATGATTTTCTAGTCACCAATTTACTAAACACTAAATATTGCTTCGGGTGAATGTTTATAGTTGTTAAGGTGTGTTTAAAGCGTTACTATGTGTAAAATTGATCTTGTGAACATCGGATATAAAATCAAGTAATCATGTAGTTGTATGTACCACATAACATGAATATGAAATGTGTATGACGATACTACAAGTAGTCTATCATATCAAGATAATTGTGTGTGTGTTCATAAGTTGGAAATAAGTAGGTATAACCGTTGACTTTCTAAAAAGTCAACGAATATGTGAGTGGCATGATTAGACTTATGAATATGTTTATGAGATTTTAAAGAATCATGTATATGTGTTAGAACAATTATGTTTACGTACGTATGATAATAAATTTGAGTGAGTGAATGTTGAATATTGTGGTTGTCGGTTCATGTCATATGCATGATAAGTTTGACTAATGAAAGTCTATGTAGCTAAGAGCTAGGAATGGATGTGATATGAACGAACATGCATACTAACTATGATATGGACGTAATGACTTGAAATGATAGGAATCCCAATTGACATGGACTCAAGAATGGAAGGCTAACGGATCAAGGGTAAATAAAGAAGCTATGCACAAACTCGGACGCACGATGTAAGTGATTCCAATTCACTTCTTAGTATGTACGTAGTATTTAATATTTATGTGTAGAAAAATATGCAAGAATCATGTAATGAATGAGAAGTATTGAGGTAAGTATTATTTTAGTATAACAAAGGAGTTGTTTATAATGAAAGTAAACTAGTAGGATTAGACGGGTCAAATAATGTATAAAGGGGTTTATAACCCGTTTGCTTATAAATCAGCTTTTGATGCGACCCGAAGTGATAAACGGATCCGTAATTAAATTACGGGCGCGTAGAAAAAAGAATCGGGTAAAACGGATAAAAAATGAGAGAGTTATGTCCGTTTCGGTAAGAATTAATGGCTGGGAAAAGTGCAGAGCTGACACGGCCGGGTGAAGGTTCTGTGAAAAATATATGGTTAGCTGACACGGTCGGGTGGTTAACCCGACCCGGCCGGGTGAAGGGGCTGAAAATAAAAAAAATATATATGCAAGTAGGAAGTGGTTGCTATGAATGCACGTAAAAATTAGGAATGTATACGTTTGTGAATGCGAAATGTTATAAATGTATAAAGGAATGGTACGGAATGGTTTCATTATGTTCGAGCATTAATGATTGCTAATGGTGTGTTTGAGATTGAAATGTATTGCAGGTATATGAACACCGGGTTCTTGAAGTATCGAAGTCGAACTCTGAATAAGAAAATACGAGAGGATAGTTAAATAAATCAAAGTTTCATTGTTAAATGTTATTCACTATTAGATTATATGAGAATCATGTTGTATAACGTTGTCAATGACTAATGGTTAAGTTGTATGTGATGTTCACAGGTATTACACGTATCTCTACCACTACTATCGAAGATAAGCATGCATTGATCGAGCCCCAAATTAAAGATTGTACGGGAAGAACGGCCACATAGTCTGATTTATGTATTGTCTTGAAGCATTACTTAAATGTGGTTATTGTTAATCCCTTTTTTCGTAAATGTTTATCATTTGTATTTGAGCTTTTAAATAAGTAATGGGTCTAAATAAGAAAGAAAATTTTTGGGCTCATATTTTCCGCTGCGTCATGTTTAAGTTCTCACAGGGAATCGTTCATTATACGAACGGGTCATGCCCGAATTTTGTAAATAATAATACTTTTTGAAATAAGAAATATGGGCATTACAGTCATGGTATGGTACGTGTTGCTTAAATAATCGGTAATTTTAGTTGTTATGGAATCTCTTGGACAATCTGTTTCGCTCAGTGCCGCGCCCTGATGTTTCCGCCATCGGTTGGGGTGTGACAGTGGCGACGCTGAGGAGGTGGTCCGGCGAGGCGGTGCTACGTTAATTGAGGGTTTAGAGAAGGCGGCACCGGTGTGATTTGGGAGGGAAGGAGTGAGTCTATAGCCCTCCCAAGGTTTTAATAGTAACCCTTGTGCAAAATTTCGGGCTTTCAAAAACTTTTTCTTTTGAAAGAAATTCGTTAACCGATACTTAAACGTAATCCGTTTAACGCGACGTACACTCCGGAACAAGAACATAAGACACACATACCCTAAATACCTTTTACATAACTTAGAAATAAGTTTCGAAGGGTTAGGGATGACGAAAACACGTTTATACGAGCTCAAGGACTATTTCCGACAAACTGCGAAAGTCTGTTGGTCTGTATTCAAAGTACGAACCTCATATACGAATCCAAATATTTTTGTACTCAATAAAATCTTGCATTTTATTGAAGAGAATGCAAAAATATCGATCGTTGCGAAATTTGGATCATTTTCGTGTTCGTTAAAGCGTTTTACGCATTTTTGCGAAACACATAACCGAACAACCAAACGAACCGACATCCACAACACTTTCGGACAAAAACCAAGTTACTTATGCCTTAACGCCGTTATGGAACCTAAATATTGGGTTAACGGGGGTTAAAAGCGTCAAAACACAACAAAAAAGTACAGGGACTAATTCTGCCAAACTTTGATTCTTCTTTGGAGCCGTAGCATCACGCGACGACAGGGGACTCTCCCTGTCGCGCAGTGCGAGTGCCTCATCTAGGCAGTAAGTTGTTTCAGCAACAGCTGGTTGCAGCAAACTCGAATTTTCTTGTTATTTTATTAACCTTGGAGCCCAAGATGTGTGTTCACCAACCATTAAACCTGATCTTGACACTTGTTTTGATCATGTTTAATCCTTACAACCTCCATAGACACTTGTCTTAAACCTATGACATCAAGACAAGTATAAATAGCAAGCACTTCATTCCTTTGCTCATTTTCATACAATTCTTCTCCCACCTTTTTGGAGTTTGCTTCCATCCTTTGGAGGCCTCCTATCTGAGATCTTAAGTGTTCCTTAACACAAGTAAGTTCTCATCCTTAGTCTATTTCAATTATTTAGCATATTTTGAGCTAAAAGTCAAACAGTTGACTTTCTGTTTGACTTTCGGTTCTGACCATAATTGGTCAAGTCAAAGTTCAATTGAACTTTGCAACGTGATCGCAATCACGAAGGTTAGAATCCCTTGCGATTACACTTCTGATTACCACGTTTACTAGTCGAAGTGACGAGTCAAAACTTCGGTCAAAAATGCGCATTTTGTGCATTTTACGACGGAACTATTTTCGGGTATCAAAACACTAAGTTTTGATACCAAATCAATTTTGCAACTTAGTTAGACATGTTTTGACATGTCTAACTCGTCACTTCTAGTTTAGTGCTTATTTAGGGTCGTAAGTCGAGCGGTCTTGACCAGCGCTTTGACTTTCGAATCCGACACGTTTGGTCAATCTTAGGATCCGACCAAACACATGTATGTGACCATAGTTGTATAGGGATTAACCTGGTGAGGTTATACCTTATGGTCACGTCGTTTGGTTAGTGTTATGATAAGTCGATTGTTATATGCCTAAAAATGACCAAAATGCCCTTTTTACGCATAAATCCATTTTATGCATATGTAACCAATTTTTGACATATAAACTGATGTTGCAACATTATTAAACATGTTTTGGCATATAAAACTTATCATAAGACTTGTTTGACCATCCGATCATACTTTTACGCAAATGGCACGTTAAAATAGCGTAAACTACCTTAACGGGACATAACGGGTCAAAAGCACTTAGGATCACTTCCAACTCAGAATGTTGTGTTTGTTAAACCATATCATTTGAGTTCCAACACTCATTTTGTTTATAAGACCTCATTCTATCCTATTCCCCGATTTATGTCCTGTTACACTAACATGTAGTTATCCGATACACTAGGAACCACTTCAACATTTGAATTCTTGATCATTTGAGCTTTTTTATATCATTTGAACAAGACCTATACGCAACCCCAAGTGAGTACATAGTTCCCCTCTTTTACGTTTGATTTAAATGTTTTGGGGTGATTCATATGTGTAATCAAAATTTCTCAAATGCATGGCATATATGTATTTACTAAGTGCTTTTGTGTATAATCCTTTATTGATGACCTAAACCAAAGCATAGTTTGATATGCTACCAATGTGATATTGTTTACCAAAGTATAGTTTGATATACTACCGATGCTCTCAAACCAAAGTATAGTTTGATATACTACTGATTGAGAACACAAAATCGGGTCCTAATCTATCTATCTTCATAGTTAGATTCTTGTGGGATGTTTAAAGTACTAAATTGAAGTCCTTGATTGGATTCATTGCGTACTTTAATGCGTGTTTACAAGTTGATGACCAAGTTGATGATTATGTGTTTATGTGATTAGTAGTGATTTAGATAACGAAACAAGTGTAATACCATAAGAACATGGTGGATACGCCGCTGGTACTTCCTATATATAAGTGTTCTTATTGTATTACTCTTTTAGCGTTATCCGAATCACTTTAGGATTTTTGTGTTTAGTTGATTCAATGTTCGAATATCCAAATCCTTATAGAATCTTCCATATTTTCATATGTTTGATTCTTAGAAGGATATCCAAAGTATTATTATAAATCATTGACTTGATTTCTAATAATACCCACACAAGTTATGACCGATTTCAATATTGTTATTATTAATCATTGATTAGATTTCTAATAATACACTCACAAGTTTTATAACCGATTTCAATGTGGTAACAAAGATCAAAGTACGATTTTCTATGGCATAAAAATTACCTAGTAATAATCATAGTGTCATATACAAAACTCTTTTGTCACAAGTTTCACAATTAAAATAATGTATTGCAATGCTAAACCTTTTTGCCATTCCTTGGCTTCAAAGATTCCATTTTCAATTGACGACTCTCATAGTTGTCAAACTATTGCAATACCAAACTTTTTGCCATAATTTATTTGGCTACCAAAACATATGTACTAGCCAACTTTTATGCTAACTCTCATTTTCACAAATGTTTCAGATTTTGATTATTCAAGCATGCTACACATAGGATTGCATCCGGGCCTTAGACTACTTTAATCAAAAGACAATTACATGTATTCTTTGTATTGTAAAACAATGTTAACAATAATGAAACAATTTAGTACAAGTGATTGTGACCAATTTGTAACGTGACTCCCCAATATTTCCGCCGCGCTGTTGTTGCATTACGCAATTGGGGTGTTACATTAATAACCTTTGAAACATCAACCGTCAGATTGTCTTTTGATCCAATGGCCAGGAATTGATTTAAAAAAGTGGACACGGATAAGGCCTTAAACGGCAATTTTTCAGGAGTCCTCACTAAAGGTGTCGCCACTATTGCTAGAATTTCTAGTAGTGTATGTTCTCTGCATGTTCTTTTTAGTTCGTTAAGTTTTTTTTGTATTTAAGCATGGTTTGATTAATGAAAAGATAGCAGAAAATTGTTAGAATGAAACTTTAGTTTTATGTCTCTCTTCTTTTCTTATGTTTTTAGGAGTTTCTAGGTTTTCTCTTTAAACCTATCACCTGTATGTGTATCTTGATATGGATCTAATGTGTGCAATGTTACAATCACATCAATTCCCTACTCTTGCAAATACAAATTAGTTGTATTTCTTGCCGTCAAAGTTTGCTTTCTTAACTATATTAGTAACTCCGCGCAATCTATGGATCCTCTTTCCTCCATTTTATCATGGTTTTCTTATTTTCTACAACATTTTGGATGTCGTTACTTGGATGATGCCATTAGGAGAACAAGGAACACATCAATTTTTATTTCGTATGTAATCCTTTTGGTTATAAGATTCCTTCATAATTTTAAAATTTAATGTAAAGCAAAAAAAATATTAGCTTTGCACAATAATACCAACTTGAATTATACGCATTTCTTTTAATTATTTTAAGAGTAATTAAATTATCAGTATTAAATTAGATTATTAGAATGTTATATACACGCATTATAAATACGTAAAGATATTATGATATTATTCTTATCAACTAAACATTGAATAAATATGAGAGATTTCTTGTTGAAGCGTGTCGATTTGAGCCTGAACACGAGCTCGTTCTTCACCTTCTACAGAAGTTAAATATGTTGCTCTCATCGATATCTTCTTCTCTATAGATTTTATCTGCATTTCAACAAATAAAACATGTTTTGTTGGTTGTCGATGGTAAACAAAATAAAAACGAAGAAAAACAAATGCACCAGTAAAATCCCACTCATAGGAGTGTTATTTTATTGGTTGGGTTTGGGGACGGTGATGGAGGGCAAACCTTTACTCGTGTAAAGTATATTATAGATATACTAATCCAGATAACATAAAATGATAGTTAGGACCTTTCGGTATGGCCATCGTGATAGTCCATGCTTACGACAAATTCTCTTTACGACAGTTGGGCAGATTTGTATCTTCTTCGCGGCTTCTTCAATGGGAAGATGAAAGTAGCTCATAAGATCTCGAATTGTAAGTTTTCCGGTTCTTTCCCTCTGCTCGAAAACGACAAAGTTCTTATGAATTTGTATGAATATTTGTAAGTTTAATAAGAAAAAGATTTGTTTAAGT
The DNA here is from genome assembly GCA_030545235.1 of Helianthus tuberosus. Classification (NCBI taxonomy): domain Eukaryota; kingdom Viridiplantae; phylum Streptophyta; class Magnoliopsida; order Asterales; family Asteraceae; genus Helianthus; species Helianthus tuberosus. The sequence goes on from JARYGA010060224.1 coordinate 3,799,231, forward strand.
TGATGGATTGAACCTGGATCGAATAAGTAGTTTTGTTAACTGATCTTGCTGATCTACTGCTCTCCGCATGTGGTAATGTTTGGTTCATGTGATGATCACCTATTTAAGGAAAATTTGTTCATAAGTTAATTATGAATCTTATATAGGTGGTTTAAGGTTCACGTGCATGGCTAGAATATTGTATCTTGTTCTCTGTAAACCCTAAAAATATGGCCCTAACTATCTGCACACCCAGTTTGCCTATCTGCACACTTAGGGTTTACCTACGCAGCGTATTGGTCAATACGCAGCGTATAGGGTTAACCCTATACGCTGCGTATTGACCTATACTCAGCGTATATAAACCATGGATCTCAGTGCCTAATAACCAATCATTGCACAGAAAACAAGGTTTATATACGCTGCGTATAGCTCTCTACGCAGCGTATATAAACCATTAGACTTTTTTGTGTCATTTTGGTAGGTTTGAGGGATCATTTTTTCACAAAGTTTATATATGCTGCGTATTGACCAATACTCAGCATATGTAAAGGTCAGAAAATGTCATTTATGCCCTTGTATTGAGGCTATACGAAGCCAAATACAAGGGTAGTTGTGTCATTTTTGTCTTATATGCTGCGTAGTGATCTCTAAGGAGCGTATATAAAGCTCCATTTTTGTATTTTTTTTGTATTCCTTTGTTTATTTATAAAAAAAAGGAAAATAACACCCGATACGATACTATACGATACGATATAACACCCGTATAGGCCTATAGGTGTGATTTAGTTCCCGTATTGACCTCGTATAAGCCTTTAAGTGTGATATCGTATCGTATAGGTGTGGTTTAGGTCCCGTCTAATCCTATATGCATATACAAGACCTATAGGAAACCTATACGAGACTTATACTACACTATACGATACGATACGATACGATACGATACTATACTATACAATAACACCCGTATAGGCCTCTATACGAGACTTATATACTATACACTATACGATACGATATGATGCAATACGATACGATACGATGCAATACGATAAGATAATTTAATTTAAACGATAACAATATAATATATTTGTATTATTTACGAATAATATTGTTTTTTATAAATAATTTTCTTTTTTTATAAATAAACAAAGAAATACGATAATTTAATTTAAACGATAACAAAACAATATATTTGTATTATTTACCAATAATATTGTTTTTTTATAAATAATTTTCTTTTTTAATTTTTATAATTCATAATATTTATATTATTTTTTATTTTTATAATTTATATTTGTATTATTTACCAATAATATTGTTTTTTTATAAATAATTTTCTTTTTTTTTATAAATAAACAAAGGAATACACAATAAAAAAAAATACAAAAATGGAGCTTTATATACGCTCCTTAGAGGTACACTCAAAAATATTTAGAATGATGATCATAAAAATGTAACAGTTAAAGCAAGTCAGGCATTGCTAAATTAATATGTATTTTTCATCTCTGTAAAGATCCAATTAACAGTATTTAACACCACAATTATTGAAAATATTAATGAATCTTGAGAGTGTTTTTTTTTTTAATTCTATGAACCCTAAAAATCTTCAAAATTATGAATCTTGAATATATGCACGTCTTTAAAATTCATGAATCTTGAAAATGAGGTTCATTACAAGCCATGCATGGCTAGAATAATATTTCTTTTTTCTCTATCAAGGTCAAATTAACACCACAATTCTTGAAAATATTATTGAAAAACTATTTGTGTTTTTTTTCTATGAACTCTAAATATCTTTAAAATTATGAATCTTTAAGATGAGGTTAATTAAGGCAAGTCCTTTCCTTTTCTCTATCAAGATGAGCTTAACACCATAATTCTTGAAAATATTAGTATTTAAATTTGAAAAAGTGGATTTTCCTATGAACCCGAAAAATATATAAAATTATGAATCTTAAATATATGAATATCATCAAAAATCTTGAAGATGAGACTAATTCAGGCAATTTCTTTTTCTCTATCAAGATCAACTTAACACCACAATTCTTAAAAAAGATTAATGAATCTTGAAAATGTGTTTTTTTCAATGAACCCAAAAAATCTTTAAAATTAAGAATCTTGACCATATGCATCACTAGATTGTATATTCTTGTCTACAAACCTTAGAACTTAATATTTATGAATTTTGAAGATGTGGTTATTTAAGGCAAACCATGCATGACTGGCTAGATTGTGTCTTATCAAAAACTAAAAACTAAAGATCTTGATTGTACAAAATAACATTGAACCTGAATTTTCGAGAACAATGTCATCGGTAACCACCGGACTGTCCTCCCAATCCAACCCAACACATATGGCTTCATAAAATGATGAAAGTGGATCTTGAAGCATTATGTAAGCATTGGTTTTTCTTTCCATGCAATATTCCACAAGAAACTGTTTCACTCTTCTTAAACTTTCCTTGCAAAAACTTGATCACATAACAAACAATCAAATCATAATTCAAAAGATGGTATGAAAGTGTTAACCAAATTAATTCAACTTACTCGAACATCTTGTACTCATGATCTCGATTCTCCGTTAGGTCGACACTATATTTCTCAAGAACACCATGACAAATCACACCAAGTCTTCCATGAATCTCAAGCTTTGAAATCTCAACACCTAAACAGAAATCAAAACTTAAAAAACTTTTTGAAGTATTTTTGTAAATAACTTTGATTGTACAAATTTAAAACAAGAAACACACCATTAGTATGTGTGATTTCTCTTAGAATTTGACAACAACTACAAGTATACGGAGGCAGTTGCAAAGGCCATGATGAAAGTCGAATAGGGTTTCCGAATTCACCCGATCTAGTGTTTGTTTCATCACGAACATAAGACGGGTTTGTTTGAAAACCCTCTTCAAAAATCTCATTGTGTACAAATGTTTCCACTCTTGGATCACTTGCATAGTGATCCTGAACCAGTGGAGTATCAATCGAAAAACCGGTTTGTTGTGAAGAATTTGGTGGTGGAAAATTGTTATTGTTGTCATCATGCATAAGAAAGTGTTCGAGTGCTTGAAGACTGGGGTCTAATGGTGCCACAACATGATGAGGAAGATTGGCACCGGTTTCCGACATGGTTTGGTTGGATGTCGGTGGAGGGTTGGCGGCGCTTGGGGCGGCCACCAGCCGACCACCAAGTGCCGCTGCAACGGGATCAAGATCGGGGAGACTCTGGTCTGGAGAAGGCGTCTTGATTTTGGAGGGTATACAGGAAAAGAATAAATGAAATTTGGCGGGAAAGAAGTGGCAGTTGAATACCGTTATTTGATGTTCTTGTTTTTATATAGACTCCCGGGTTTAATTAACATGGTTACACAGAATTTTTTTGGGTTGATCTTTAGAAAAGAAGTGAAGCCAAAATCAAAGTGTCACACTTAGAGGTGTACAAACCGGTTAATTTTAATAATTGGTTTGTTTAACCAGTTATACCGGTTAATTTGACTTTTTGACTATAATCGGTTAATGCTTCAACCGGTTATTTTTTTATCTGGTCCAGTTACTTACTGTAACCGGTTCGGTTAATTCACCGATTACTTTCTGTTAATAACCGGTTTTTTTGCCATTTTTTTGAATTTTTCGGTTATTTTTCCGGTTAACCGGTCTACCAGTTAAAAAACTGGTTCCTATACTGAATATTTATAACCGGTTACTAGCCTACGGTTAAAAATAACCACTAATCAATTATTCCTCAATTAGTTAATAACCGGTTACGATTTCACTTAATAACCAGTTACGGTTAACTAATCGATTATTTTGTGCACCCCTAGTCACACGTAAAAATATAATGAAAAAATAATGTGAACAATATTTCGGTGCCACATATTCTTTTTCCCACAAGTCCTCTAGGTTTTTATTTTTATTTTTTCAAGTGACATCGTTTATCGACATCTTCAAAGTAATATGCGTTTTTAGATTAAAAATGAGTAAACTGCTATTTTGTTTTTAGAGTAAAATGCACGGATAGTCCCTGTGGTTTTGTAAAGTAGCACTTATAGTCCTCAACTTTTGGAAATTACACCGGTGCTCCCTGTGGTTTGACGAGTTGTTACTCGGATAGTCCCTGGAGTGGATGTCCGTTAGTTTTCTCCGTTAAATCTTTGTAAAATGACAAAATTACCCCTTACTTTTAAATAAATATGATGTATACATTCTATTCTCTTGAAGAGACTGACATTCCCTGTTGAGGCCGGCCAAAAGGAAATGAAAGAAATCTGAAACACAAACGCACAGAGTTGGTGGAAGAGGAATGTATTCGTCAACCGCTTTTTAACCCCATTCATCTTCCTTCCTTCCTTCACACACACCACCGTCCTCCGCCATACAACCACCACCGATGGCCACCACCACAGTCCAACCCAAATCCAAAGACAGAGTCCTCGCCACAGTTCATCAAATCGTAAAAAGCCTAAACATCAACACACAAGCAACCAAAGACATGATTAACATCTTTTCACGCTTCGAAAATCGTCTCTCGAACATCACAGCAGCAGCAGGTAATCAAACTTAAAGGCAACAATAAACTGAGTTTAAGATTCTGATATTTGAAGTGTAAGAGGTTGTCTTAATCTTTTGAAAGCAAATGTTGTAGATCAATAAATTTGTCCCAATAAGTAACCCCTAGCATGAATTGATGATCCCTATGAGAAATAATTACATGAAGAAGAAGATGAGTACCGTTCGGGAATCAAGTATGATGACTTTCATGCCAGAAATATCTTGTAGCATACGATTTATGTAGTCTCTTACAGATGACACCACCACCATTTTTCAAATCAATATCCAAACCAATCGATCGATCTATTTTAGGGATTCAGATCGCTAGCAATCGTCCTAATCCTGGATGGTGGTGTTTATGGTGGAGGGGAAGATGGTTGTGGTGGTTATGGTGGAGGGTGGCAGTATTGTTTTCAGGTGGTGGTTATGGTGTGGAGCCGTGGAGGTATGGTTGCAGACTTGTAATTGGTGGTTATGGTGGATATATGGTTACAGGAGATATGGGGGTTTTTGGAATGAGGGTGGGATGGGGTAATGGGTATACAAGACTTTCTTTTTCATTTATAAAATAAAGGGTATTTTTAATTTAATACTAAGGACATTTTGGTCATTTTACATGGAGTTAACGGTGAAAACTAACGAACATCCACTCCAGGGACTATCCGAGTAACAACTCGTCAAACCATAGGGAGCACCGGTGTAATTTTCAAAAGTTAGGGACTATAGATGTTATTTTACAAAACCACAGGGACTATCCATGCATTTTACTCTTGTTTTTATTTTGTTTCATGAGGTTTGGTCACTTTTCTCACTTTAGTACAAAACTCAAACCTTTTGAATCTAGGTCCCTGTGGTTTCAGTTTTATTTTCATTTTGGTCCAAAAGTAAAATCAACTCATATTTGTCTAATAAAATCTTGGTATTTTGTGCTTTTCCTCATAGGCAAAATGGTCATTATAATTTTTATTATAACACATTATTAATTTATTAATTAGATCTCACTACCCTCTCCATCCTTCCAAAATCCTAACCCCCAATCAAACTCCAAATGGGTGTCGCTGAAAGCCGCTGACAAGATTTAGAAATCTCCGACTCTGAATCCGATGAAGAACAACAACACTCCGAATCCGATGAAGATTACGAACAAGTCAAAGACCACCAATCACCCATCAAAGCCCCACCCAAAACCCCTTCTTCTGGAAGCTTTTGTAGCGTGGGCGAATCCGGAAGCTGCTGATGATTCAATGTTTTTAATACCCACGACTAGACAATGTTTAATACCCAAAAGTAGTAATCATCTGGAAAAAAAAAACCATTAATTTCAGTGATAAATTGCTTACACCATTGCAATGTTTTTGGCATTTTGCTCTCTATGATATAACTTGTTTGGTGGCCATAGTCTTCTCAATCACAGAGCGTTAATAATGTCAGTCTCGTGAATTCTATTTCCCCGTCCATAAGTCTGATTGCCGGAGGTTGAAATTCGTAACGAAACACTATACCGCCGCTCATGGGGCTTCGTGCCATAGTCGATGTTGTATCTATGAAGGAAACGCCATCGCCGCTACCTTCTGAACACTAACTACTCTGACGACGCTGCCATAGTTTGTCGCTGGTTCTTTACTTAAAACTCAATCGTTGGTTGTCATCGTTGCACTCTCTCTCTCTCTCTCTTAAAAAAAAACTAAGTGATTATCATGTGGAAAGATCGGTGGCCACCCTGTAGACAACATCGTCGGTTGTCACCGATGTTCATCTCTTTCGCTCCGTTCAGACTCTCCGTCTCTTACTTTCTCTCTCTCTCTCTTTTGTGTCTTTTTCTCTCTAGAGATTTCACACTCTGTCTCTTCCGTATCTCTTTCTCAATCTACTTTTTAGATATCAACTAACGGCCGTTTAGTTATACAATATACAATTATAATGACCATTTTGCCTCTGAGAAAAAAGACAAAATACTAGGATTTTATTAAACAAATATGAGCTGATTTTACTTTTGGACCAAAATGGCAATAAAATTGAAACCACAGAGACCCAATTTCAAAAGGTTTAAGTTTTGAATTAAAGTGGTAAAAGTGACCAAACCTCGAGTACCAAAATGACAGTTTACTCAAAAAAATTGTAAATATGTTAGGTGCATTGTTTACACATATATGTATGCATATGGCGTTTTTAATTTATAAAGTGTATATAAAAGGTGATTTGGACCCTCGATCAAAGGCAAATTAACATCTGAGAAGAGGAGGTGTCACGAGGACATGATTGAAAATTTTACTGTGGGGTCTTTTAGAATTAACATCCTATGTATTCGAAAAATAGTGTGTTCAATTTTTTTTATTAAACCTATTATTGTTATCAGTCTAATCACTTCATCTTAGTATTATCTCTTCTTATAATCTTGTATTTACAGATTTTGCCTTTATAGCATCTTTGTTCACCATACTCTTGGTTCACATTTAATCTTTTGGCCTAGAGGCTAAGCTGTAGACGTTTCCTAAGTTGGCGGACCCACTAAAGCACCAATAAACATGAACATACCCTGGCTTTTTCAGAGGTAATGAGAGCTATGTGGACCATCTCTGAAATGTGTCACTTGTTGCATGTTTATTGGTGCTTTAGTGGGCCCCGCCAAATGTCATTCTCTATGTATTTTGGTGATGTCCTTACTGCCTACTACTACTAGACTGGTTTCTCAGTGTCATGAGTTCTTTGTAGTATAAACATAAATCGACTCAATTTGGTTTGGTTTCAAACTAAAAACACCAAATCATGACATTTCAAAATGTACACATCTTTTTGCACAAATCACAAGGTCATATAAAATCAAGAATGGGGTGAAAGAATAAACTTACAACACGAAAATGTAACAAAACACTTGAAAACTATAAAATCAAGAGCGATGATATGTGATAAAGAGAATAACAACAGAAAGAACATTTAGGTCAACTCCAAGGATCATCCCAGCCGTTAGGACCCCCACTCTTCACAAACCCCATTATCGCTTCAACTGCTTCAGCAACTCGGTTAGATAGCGAATGGTTTCCCCATTCTATCTCAACTTTCTCCGCACCCCCCATTGCTTTACACAGTCTGTAGTCACAACAATATATATGAATACGACTTAACATTTAGCAGTTGGTACTAGTTACTATCTGGCCCAAATGACCAAAAGTCGTTGGAAGCTTGGTTTTAGAAGGTGTGCCTGACGAGCGAGGAGCTTTAGAAAACGCTTCATGTACTTCTGGGTCAATATTGGGAATGTAGGGGCATGTATGTAAAAATCAAAAGAATGCTGAACGTTCATGAATTGTTCGTGAACTTGTTCAGGGGGAAGTCATTTATATTTAATAAACGCACGAACATGAACAAATTTTTTGTTCATTTAATTAAACGAACGAACATGAACACATGTTTTGTTCATTCACTTGGTTTTATAACTACTTATATATGTATAAATAATTAGTAATTAGGCTTTATAGTAATAAAACTAAGCTTTGCAATGAACTTACAGTAATTGATCACTAATTTACGTATAAAAAACCTAGTTTTGGTTCGTTTGTCTTCGTTTATTTTGGCCAATTATGTTTATTTGTACGCATTTATGTTATTTCAGTTATGTTCGTTTATGTTTCTTAAATTATGTCCGTTTACGTTTGTGAACTGTCCGTTTAGTTTTAAATGAACGAACGAACATACGCATTTTCTTAATGAACGAATATGAACACAAAAAGTTGTTCGATTATCTGTTCGTGTTCGGTTAAAGTTAAATAAACGAACACGAACATGTCTCTGTTCGTGTTCGATTTTTTAGCAAGTGAAAAGTAGTTCTTGCACTTGCCTTTGCACCAACGCTTTCTTGTCAACATAATCCGGTACATATTCATCAGCCATAGAAAATATCACCTGCATGATGCAAATCTTGATTATTATATATAACTATGTTGTCAAAGAAGCAAGGCGCACTCAAGGCGCAAAGGCCTCGCCCAAAGCCTAGGCGCAAAGGCCTCGCCCAGAGCCTAGGCGCAAGGCGCAAAATAGCGAGGGCTTTTTAAGTAAGGTGCCATAATAAAAAAAATATATATATAAATATAATAGGCATAAAATTAATAGTATTACACTATTTAAACAAATGTAATAGAAAAAAATATAATATCTTTTGAAAATATATATAATAATATCAATAATAATTAATACTTCTGAATATATCAGTATTTGTAACAAACTAAACAATTTAAAGATATTTAATTGGGCCATCCATCTATTTTATGAAATAGTTTAGTTATTAAACTAAAGACTGACCCAGCTCAATCTACAATCAACAAATTGCAGCCCGTCTGTTTTATCTTTTCCTCTATATTGTTCCATTTCAGGCTGTTTTTTTTGGTTTTAGGGTGGATTGCTGCGCCTGCGCCTAGCTCTAGGCGAGCGCCAGAGTGCATTTTTTGAAAAAAAGACGCAGATCTATGCCTAGCCCTCCACCAGGCGCTTTAGGTGTGCCTCGCTGCGCCTGAGCGCCTAGGCGCGCACCTAGCTCGCTTTTGACAACATAGATATATAATGTACAGAACTGATCAGTAATCCGTAACACCTCGAACGCACACGCACATACCTGGCAAGGTGTATTACACATGTGACCAAGTCTCTGTTTCAGTTGGTCGTCACTGAGATCGGAACTGAACATGTCATCGTCGCCCATGTATGCACACAGGGAGTGAAATCTGCAGGGTCACGGGTTCGTCAGCTACAGAAACGCTTCATTAGAATCATAAATCACCCATTACTATCCACCAACTTGATACCAAACCTAACGGCTAACATTCCTGTTAAAGAATATTTCTAGAAATTTTCTCAAGTTCAGACATATTGGAAAGGTTCAATATCATGAAAACCAGTATTTTTTCTTATTTTTTCACGAAAAAGTCACTTAACCTAACTTTGGTATATTAAAGTCCCTCTATTTGTAATATATAATCAAGCCGGGAGTCTCACTGGAAGCAACTTGTCTACATCTTACCCTCAGACCCTACCTTTGCTTTGCTATTGGTGGGATTTACTGAGTATGATGATGATGATGATGATGATGATATTTGTAATATATACACGAATAAGTCACTAAACTAATTTTTATACATTAAAGTCTCTAGACTTGTCTAAAATGCATGTACATTTATAAAAAAATATTTTTAACTCATAAATTGGTCAAAATAAGATGGTAAATAAAAAAAATCTTGCAAAAGTGTTAAATCACTTAATCAAATTTTGACCAATTTAAAAGTTAACAAGTCGGTATTTAAAAAGAAATTTTCTTAAGTACATGCAACTTTAGACAAGTTTTGAGATTTTAATATACAAAATTCGTTTAGTGATTTTTCATGTATTTTTTTTTTTACATTTTTAGGGACTTCTTTTTGAAGAATAATAAAGTACAGTGGTTTTTTATGGTACTTGAAACTTCTAGAAAGACCATGGATTATTTGTCAATTTCAGAAGGTCCTGGGTCCTCACGGTCAACCTTTTCAATTTCCATTAAGGCATTAAGTATTAAAAGTTTTCAGATATATTATACCACTTTTCAGTTAATAAGAGGTTTTAAAACTCACCTATAAGCAGTTATTGGGGAATCTTGGTTTGCTTCCCTAGGCATTAACTCAGATCCCCGACCTTCGCTTATTAGTTTTGAAGCCAAATCAATCATTGCAGCGGTCTCGGGAAGAGTTGCTCGGAATTCTCGATCACTAACCGGAGCCTGAATAATTTGATGATCAGTCACAAGAACTTGTTTGAAAAAGAAAGTAAAATACCATTTTCGTCCTTGAGGGTTGGCCAGTTTTGTGACTTTTGTCCAAAGGTTTGTTTTTTCGCATCTGGATCCAAAAGGTTTGAAATCTTGCCAAATTTCATCCGGCTTGTTAGCTCCATCCATTTTTCTCCTTTAATTAACAAAAAGAACGGAAATACCCACGACCTAACGAAGAAAAATGGATGGAGTTATCGAGCTGGATGAAAATGACAAGATTTCAAACCTTTTGGATCCAGATGCGGAAAAACAAACCTATGAATGAAAGTCGCAAAACTGGTCAAACCTTAGGGACAAAAATGGCATTTTACTCGAAAAAGAGTTTAGGAAAATGATACCTGTAAAATAGCAGCACGAACAGCTCTAGAGCATGCTGCATTGGTCCGCATGTAATTAACAATATCCTATTAAAGAAATCACGTAAGTAATGTACGTAACTACTTGAATCTGATTTCAGATTAGATGCAATTTCGAGAAAGAGAACGAAGCACTTACTTGACAGCCTGTGCTGTGGCCAAGAAGCACTACGCCCTCTGAGTCTTCTTTGTTTATTAAGTGATTAATCAACTGATCAAGCTCCAATGCATCCTTTAATACGACAGAAGCAAAACTGAGATTTAATGGAAAAATGGAGAAAGAAAGTCGAAAACAAATTTTAACCCATTTTCTTATGAATGGGACGGTTCATGCTTTGTTTTAACTAAACCTGATCAAGTCAAAAAACTTTAGCAAAAGGGGAACGGGTCATATGGGTGGAAAGTCACCCAAAGTCCATTTATAATATGAATTATATTGTAATAGTATTGTTTCCGTCATCGTAACGAACACATTAACGATTAATAAATAATAAAAAAACTGGAAACTGTCTTTGCAGGTCAAAACAACAAAATTTGTACAAGTTAAAAATGACATGTAACCAGAGCCCGTTTACCCGTTTTACCCAACCGACATGACACGCCCCTCTTGCTACCTCTATTCAATATAGTATAAAAATGGGAGGTGACATGTACCAATAAAAATCACTTTGGTACAATATGAATGCAAGATGTACAATAACACAACAAGTCTTGTGTACGAAGTAATATTGGTGGCATACAAATCGCCTCCCACAGAAGAAAAAAAAACATAAATTCACAGACTTGAGAGAATAAACAATTAACTGGCACATCACACAAATGGACACAATCACGAGCAAGTAGAGGTTATCTATGCTAATGGATAAACACTCACGAGCTATAAGCTTGGTGTGCATCAATCTTAGGCCCGATTCTCTATGTTGCCATGTTGGTTGTGTAAGCTTGGGGAATAAGTTATAAGCCTTAATTTAAATATTATATAGACATCTCACTGTAAGAAGTATCTAGTTCACCATGGACATAGCCCGATCAAATAGATCAAGCAAACCACGTTATATTCGTGTGTTCTTATCTGTTCTATTTCCTTTGTCCATCTTGTTACATTTACTGTGTGTTTTTTGGGTCGCACGTTTCCCAACAAACTGGTATCAGAGCCTTTGGATTCCTGAATCCTCTGAGAGCAATGATTAAAAACGATAAAGTGAAGAACTGAAGATTGAAAAGCTTGACGGCCACAGTTTTAACTTTTAACTATTTAGAAGATGTAGATTAAAGATTACTTGTACCAGAAACACGAGTTACTCTCGGAGTTAAAGAGGGTTGGATCAGGTCTAAAGGGTAATGTTTTTGGTATGGGAGAGGTTGACCCGACATGAAATATTTAGTCTAAAATATTTATTTTTCACTAATAATATAATGTTTTTAACAAATCAATCAAAGAGGTTTTATGCATTAAAAACGGTTTGGGCAACTTCAAACTCGTTCAAGCTATTTCCCTTTCCTTGAAGCTATTTATTTGATTTTTCGTTTGATCCTTAACCCTTAGAGATGAAACATAACCCTAGACTGGTTGCAAACTCTTATCCATTTACCATTCCATTTGCATATCCAGTTATGTTTGGAATTGAGTGGTACAAGTCCATATTGGTTATTTAGTTTCAAACAGGAGTATTCTTCTAAGGGTATAGAGTAAGAGATCATTACCATATTGATCATATAATTACTACAATAAGAATAATATTTGTGGGGTTATGGAAGGGTGGAATGAGTTTGAAAGAAATTGCAATTGTTTGGTTGACGGGTTAGGAACTTAGGGGGCGTTTGGTTTGTGGAATGATTTGTAATTGTAATTGGAATTTGAAATGAAAATCAATAGATTCTGATAGAATCTGAAATTCAGATTTGATTGAAACAAGAACAAACATGATAAGATAATCCAACTCGAGAAGGATTAGGTCTCCAATTACAAGGTTTAAGAACCCAAAATTTATAGAATAAACATTGACTCCTGACAGACGACCTATTCTGCCCTATTTAACATAAACGAAACAGAAGTTAACTAACTGCTAGAAAACCACTTGTGAAACTGTTCCCGCTATTTTTCTGAGTTGATTGAATCACCAGCTGGGTTCAGTTTTAGGCATGGATTTGGGTCGGGTTCTGGGTCACCCGGTACCGGGTATGTAACAAACATATTCCTTTCAAAATCCAAAATGTGTTTGGTATACATCTTTTAATAAATCTGGAATGCAAAAATAAGTAAAAAGACATAACTGCCCTTAAAATTAGCAAATATAAATCAAAGAACCCATATTCAGCAACCCACCAATCCACCCTTTCTCTTCCTCACTAAAGTTGCCGGCCACCATCACTGCTGACCACCACCAACACCGGCCCCTCCTCTCTCTCTCTCTCTTCAATATCTCTTTTTCTCTTCTCTCATCTCAGGTTTTCTCTATCAAAATGTGGTTCGTCCACCACCACCACCGATTAACCATCCATGAAGGAAAAATAGGGGATTGCGGTGGTTCAGATCTAACCAGAAATTTGTGCTTCATATGCCAAAGTTACGTTGGTGGTTGTGCCTGGTGGCCGGAGAAAAATGAATCGGGCTTGTTTATTCTGAGTATCAGTGTTTTTGTATTGGAGACTAGCCCCTCTCGAATCGGGCTGACTATCTTAGATTTTCAATAAAACCAGCCTTTGATTTTCTAGTTCCTAACAAACTCTCTCTTCCTTCTACTTTAACTTGGTAATTAAAAGACCAATCCCAGAATATAGAACAAACAATAATAATAATCATACATTTTCTCTCTACCCATTTACAACCCAAATGCCACCTAAGTGAGAAATATGAGGAGTTAGTTACCTCTTTCAAGCTTGATATGCCATATCCAGTGTAGGAAGATGAAAACAAAAACTGAACTAATGACCATTTTTCTTTATCCAATGCAATTGCCAGCGGCTCCAAATATCTAACAAAATTTAAATCATTCAGATTTCATCCAAGATTTAAGTGAAATCAACTTAACCAAATAAATTTTCAAGAAATAAGTTGCTTTCATTTATTCCTCCCATGCATATTTAGTGTGTACCTTGGCATAGTTCATTTATATGTTTACGAATTACGAGTACTTTGATGGCCCTTGTTAATAAAATTGTGGGTGATTTTTCGGAAGCTAGACGGGTATTTTTTTTATTAAATATGGGTAGCGCAACTAGTTCAATATTCATGATAAACAACTTTTACTGCGTATGCCAAGCATAGTTGTCAATAGTGATCGTAGCGATCGCTATAGCATGCTATGTAGCGTATAGGTATAGTGTCGCTATTAGGGTTGCAGCGATGGATAGCAAGAATAGCGACACCTATTTTTTTATTTTTATTTTTTTAATATAAATAAATAGCAATTATATATAGCTAAAAAATAGCTGGATTTTAGGTTTTTGTTAAATATACATATAAAATAACATATATACTAGGGTATTTTGATATAATATACATATAAAATTTTTAAAAATTTTTTCTAGTGTATCGTTATTTATAAAATAGCCGCCTGTTATTATCGCTATTCGCTATGTGGCATATAGGTACCTTATCGCTATATGTCACTATTCGCAATTAACAACTATGATGCCAAGAACTAATTGGGTTTGTATACTATAGATATTAGTGACGACATGTGCTTGCACAACGTATCAGGCAAAGGTATCAATATTTGAAATAAAATAGTCATTTGTTACATGTGGCTTGCATGTGCTTACACAACATAGCAAAATGGTATCGATACATGTTCTTGTAGTTACATTATATATAATACATTTATTATGCGTCAGAATTTTCAAAAGTTGTTAAAAAAGAGTCATCAGGTCAACCGTCAACCTGGCATGGCTCAATTCAACCATCCCTAAATAGACCTGTTTCAACCCTAATCCATTTTGACCCATTACCCAACCCGTACCCGTCTGAACAAGGTAAAGGAGACCATGTTATTTGAACTCGGATTCTCCTAATTACTAATTTACTATCATACGTTAAAGAAAACAAAACACTTTTAAACTCGGTAAACAAATCTTGTTCAAACTATAATTCAACAAAAGTTCAATGACAAGAATATACTTACTCTGTAGCCAAAAACCCATCCGTCAATCCGCCAATAAAAACAACGTGTTGTTTATAATCCCCGGTTTTGAATGCAACCTACATCACACGTAAAACATATTGATTTCCACGCTTAGTCACCATACAGTCAAGATGTTCACTTTTTGAAGATAAAAGCTTGCTTAACACAAAAGATAATAAACACCATGTGAAAATAAATTGGTACCACACTTTGTGTTTCCTGGTTTACAACACTCTACATGTCCAAAAGAGGGTGGTTTTAAGAACCGGGGTCTCAATGTGAGCAACCTCTCTGAACCCTTGAAAAGAGGAAAGGTCTACCCTCGTCCCACCCTCCACAGATCCTACGAGTAACTTTTGCCATGAGTTGGATTTTAGTAGATGCGTTTGTTTGAACATAAAATGGTAAGTGGTAATTCAAATAAATACATGGTTGTAAAATCGCTAGGTGCTAGTCAAGTGGTGGAGTACCGACAAACGATTTATCGGATTGGAATTTTATGTGTAATTTTTCAAACTTATATATATACACACACACACACACAAAATTTTATATATGATTTTTTTTAACTTATTAATCGGATTGGATTAGAAGAGTATAACTTTTCAAATACTTCAAAGATTTTGACTGCCTTTGACCGATTACTGATTTTAGGTCCAACAAAGTGAAATTGTATCGGTAAACTACCCATTACCGATTATGTGCGCTTAATCCCGATTTTACAACACTAAATAAATATACATACTCTCAATATAAGATCCAAAAAGTGCATGATCAACCATGACAACCACATCTTAAACTAGATCAACCAACAAAAACAACCCCAGACCAAAAAACAATTCCAAAAATTTGCACACAGAAGACAAACCTAATCACCTCCAGCAACAATCACTAATCTTCCAAACCCACAAAAAAAATCAAACAAATTTCAAAACTTTAACCTATCAAACTCAAACACAGATCCAATCTCAATAAACCCAATATCCAAATTCCCAAAATCCCCCATTAAAAAAAAAAAACTTAACTTGAAATCAAACAATATCATCCTAAACCAGATCAAGAATAATAACAATAATTAATAACTTGTATTTGATTAAACTATATCCCCATACCTGAATAGGTTTAGAGGCGTATTTAAACATGACACCACAGAACTGATTTTTCCGGTTGATGGGGGCGGCGGCGGCAACGGCGGACTTGGTTGTGGTTGAAGTGGTTGACTTGCGACCGCGAACAATGCCGGAAAACCATGATGTTCCGGATGTAGAAGAGGATGCAGGTGGAGATGAAGAAGATAGGTTGTGTGGGTTCATTTTTATGTTTATGTCGTCCATTCTTGTTGTTGACTGGTTTGGACTAAATTGAATTCTAGGGCTATTGGATTTAACGGTTGTGTAGAGGACAATGTTTAGGTGGTTTATGGTTGTGTCAAGTGAAACTAGTTTAATACCCGTCCGGTGGACGGGTTACGTTTAACAGCGTAACAAAAAAAAGATAATCTATATTAAGTATACACAAATTTAAACAACATTATAAACAAAAACACATTCTTCAATTTATAAAAGAAAACCGTACGTTACATCTTTTAATATTGTGACGTTAAAGGATAAAAGAAACGTACCTGTTCCCAATCTTAAACTATGACCTCCAAAGCTTGTAATTCTGGGTCCTTGACAACCAAACTAAACTCCTGATTCCATTGAGGATTCAAGTCTAAGGAATTCTTCAATAGAGAAAAATAAATAAATGAAAACCTAAAATTGAAAGAAATATCTATAAAACTGCACATTAAGTGGTTTTATTTATTCCTAACTTTTTTTAGATTTATATTATCCAGCCATAGTTATTTCTATACTGAAGTTAGTAACATAATTAATCATTTTTTCTAACGTCAAGATGGAATATATTTAATCACAAAAATAAAAAAATGTACAGACACGCAAGCAAGACACCACCAGGAGATGTTCCGATTAAACGAAGCCCACAAAGCAACCAAATCCTTATCGATTAGCCTGCATATAATATCCTTTTGATTTTTGAAACTGCAAATAGTATCCACACCATGTGAACCGGTTTTTGTCTACTATGCACCCACCCATCCGATCTGAAGCTTGTAGCCCATACATGAACACATAGAATTCTTTTGTGGCTGCTAGTATTCTACCAATCCAGGAAGTCTGATGACCCAAGGTCTTAAAGTTTCTCATTCAAAGCATATTATGCCAAAACTACTTAAATAGTTTTATACCCGTCCGGTAGACGGGTATTACTTTATGTTATGACATAAGTACACTTGAATGAAGCATGTCAAAATGAAGCATGTCAAAAGGGTTAAACAATTTAAGAAGCCAAGAACGTCGAAAGTTGTCTAATATATATTTGAAGGCCTACAACATCCTAAATCCTTTTATTAAAAAGAAAGTACATCACTTCTAAATTTAATTAGTTCATTTATAATATAAAGCAAGTAAGCAACACAAACAATAAACCGTTAGATGCTCAGCCAAACACAACTTGACCAAACTTACAAATAGTATTTTTCATCAACTATGATTACAAAATTTAAACTATTTCAACAATAACATATATTATTTGAAAAAAAAAAACTATTTAGAATTGTTTATGTCTTAAATATATACATTCTGAAAACTTTTGGTTCGTTTGACTTACCATGACCCGTTTCCTTTTGGTTCGTTTGACTTACCATTTGATCCATTCGAAAATACTCATTAACATGTTTATATCTTTTATGGTTGATCTCCTCAATAAAGAATTGTGTGGAACTGAATAGTTGAAATATACCAATAGAATTTGGCAGAAGTTTTCTCTAGAATTATATCTACTTCACTTGCTATCTTTTTGCCAATAGAAGCAACCCTACTAAAGAGAGCCCAGATTTCACTTAAGTGCCCTACTGACTGTAGTTTTCCACCATCTTCAGCATGTCAATAACATGAAAAAAAGCAGATGTAATAAGAATATGTTTTAAGAAATCGATGGGGTAAATTAACCAACATAATCCATGTTTGTTCTTTTAATCCATGCGTTTTTTCCATCTTATTTTTATTATTAATAATGAGGACAATACTGTACATTAATCTCAAAATTATATCAATATATAGTATAATAGTTTATATTGGATATCATCACAGTTTACTCAATCTATCCCAAATGAATTCGCTAGTTCATTTTTTTTCTATAACCATATTAGTTGTCAAATGTCTTTCCTCAACATTATTTGACCATGTTCATATCTTAAAACATCAAATATCTAAAAAAATATAGATTAAAGAACAATCAGTAGGTTTTTATCTTTGATCACTCATAATAGTTATCTTTTCTATATCAATATTCTTGGGAGAAAAACATTAGAAAAGGTAAATAGTTGAAAATTATACACATATCTTAATCTTTTTCACAGAAAAAAGAACTGTGATGAACTTATTAAGTGAAAACATCTGCTAGAAGATATAAGATATGATCTTACTTGAAACTTGAAAAATATTCCTTGATGATAGGTAACATTGCAAAAGAGTTTTATTTAAGCATATACTCAACCAAAGTAAAATTAATGAACTTGACTATCATAAGCCCTACCAACAGTTGCTGCATTTGAGGGTAATACTCTACATTCTATGTGCTTATAAAGATGACAACCATTATGCAGTGATAAGGAAATATATTGCAAAATTAAGAAAATAATAGAGATCTTAGAATATGACCATACCTCCTTACAAAACAGCTCTCTTACATTATTCTTAGTTAAACTTTGCTTTTCAAACTCAAACTCAAGTTTTGAAATCGGCCGTTTGGAAGGTTCAGATTCCAAATTCACTAACCTAAAAAATACGGATCAACTAATGCCTGCTAATACATTTCACAATATCAATAAACAATATTATCATCTGCACTGAGCAGCCTCAAATGAATGAGCCTTATGGAAAGCTGCAAAGAGGAAAACCAGAATCATTAGTGCTGACAATATTAGTGAAATATACAAAGAAATAATGAATCATATACTTGAAATTGGGAAGCATGAATGTCAATTTGGAAGAATGAATCACATAATTTCCCAGCTAAATCCATAACCTCGAGCATGTACAACGGATTCAATTAACCGTACCTCGTAAAAATGTATTCTACAAATCAAGTAATTGATGAATGAGTTGAATTAGACCTACACACAGACTATATCATTTGATTCGAATCAATAGAAATTGCTGAAAATAACAAATGACATAAAAGGGATAGACACAAATAAAGCAAAACCCACATCAAATGTAGAAGAAAAGGTAAAATTGAAAAGGGGAATGACGATACCTTGTGAAAGAGACACATTCATGTCATGTGACATGAGTGAAATTGCAACCGATTTGGAAGATGGGAGGGAGAAGACTACTGCTTATCCCTCATCTGTGTTCACTACTCGAGTGGTTCTTCAAGAATGCTTCAATTGAAGATAGCAATTTTAGTTTGCAGGGCCTGTACTGTACATTATATAAGAGGATTCCTCAACTGAATTGACAGGGAGATGATGGACAGAAAAAAGTGGAGGTAACCACCAGTTGAGGGAACCGATTAGAACCGCTCTGAACCACCACTATAACCGTTAATTTTGTGAGTTTAAGTATTAGGATCTTGATGGGGGAGACAATGGTCAGGAAAATTAGGAGGTATCCACCACACTTACGGAGATAATGGGCAGAAAAATTAGGAGGTAACCACCAGCTAAGAAAACTGTCCTAAATCGCCTTAAACCGTCGTCATAGCGGTTATTTTTGTGAGTTTAAGTGGCTGAGATTTAATCTCAGCAAGATCTTACGGTGGATATCAATTTCTGAGACGGTTAGACTTAATGGGAACCATATATATATATAATTATCTATAAAAATAGTTAAAGTTGTTATAAAACTTAAGAGATTGAGATCAAAACTTCCTCTATATATCTTTCTCTATTCTTCTCTTCTTTCACAAATCATTATACACTATCGAATACCGAAACATTCGTTATATAGAAAAGAAAAAGAAACAAAACAAAACTGGTGGGGTCTATGTATAATAATTCATAATATATGTCTGCCACTTTCTAACCACTTTCTAATAATTCATAATAGTGTCATCCATATTTCAATGATTCATAACACTCCCTCTTGGATGACACTTTGCAAACTTTGGGGTAATTAAGTACTGCCTCATTAAAAACCTTGCTAAAGAAAAACCCAGTGGGAAAAAAAACTTTAGCTAAGGGAAAAAGAGTGCAGTCTATAGCTCCCCCTCAAGTTGCAATTTGTAAGGCATCACATTCTCCGTACGTGACGCATGCCAATGTCATGAACGTGTTTCCTGAAAGTTGCTGTAGGTAGTGCTTTTGTGAAAAAATCGGTTGAATTGTTGCTGGATTGAACATATATCATCTCGACTTGATTGTTTATAATAAAGTCTCGAGTATATTCAAAAAATCTTGGTGGTATATAAGAGTGCAACTTGTAATACTCCCCCTGATTTCATTATGTATCGTTTAAGCCTTCTGCGTAGATCTTTTAGTTAATATTTTGCCACTTCATTCCTTGATGTGTATAGTCCTTTGTGTTGATCAATGTTATATGGTCTTTATATGAGATTCCTGGTGCTTTATGTAAACAAATACCATATGATCCACAACTATATGTTGTTACATTCCCTGCATTTACAAAGCTAATAAAACTTGTTTTGGTAGGTTAGTAATATAAAATTTTTTATCTTTCATACCTTAGATGTTAATTTATTACATCCGATTATATTATCTCTTAATATATTACCAGACGAATCAGATATTGGAAAGTTATTATATCCACCACTGAATAATGTGTCTCCTTATAATCAATCAATAGGTCTTATGAAAATTCTTGCGCCACCAATTTTGACTTATATCACTTAATTTGATTTTCACATGATTCGCGTAAAAGACACATTTGTATCCAACATATTTTACAACTTCAGTTGTATGGACTGTTGGTCCAGAAAGAACTAAACTCTGCCTTATTTACGTCTTTCTATTTTGGCCAATCATTTATTAATATTCATTCATAGGCAGATCTTAAATCTTGATCCTCATCATTTAATCATTTTAAGCGCTACATTATATACAAAAGTATAACGACGTCGATTTTTATTTCGATTCCATACATATCTTAGACATGATACAACTTATCGAGATCTCTTTATTTTCAGGTACCTGAGGTTCTTCTTGAACCATCATGTCTAGTGTCTCTTCAGGAGATCTTATTACTATAACCTCGACTAGACCATCTTAATTACTTGCTCCAATTTTTGAGGAGTTTATTATTGCAATAAACTCATTACAAAAATATGTGGTTGTCCTCTTGGGACACAAATATAACTGGAGCATAAGCAGTTGATATATATGACTTAGCTTGTCACTTTATTTTTTGTAAGTAAATACGTCTGGTAATAGATTTATTTTCCAAATGAGTTGTTCTTTGAACCCGTAGTTTATATTTTCAGTTTTAAGGATTAATGATAATTTATTTCAACTCATTTCTTTCTCAACTGCTTTTATCTTCCCCTAATGTTGGGAATGTCAGTCCATTTAGATGGATGTTAATAAACTGAACCATAAATAACTCTTTCGTTAAATGCTATATTCCCAATCACCTTTTAAGGTCCCATATTTGTGCGTCGTGGTGTATCAATTTCAATATATATCGCACAATCAAAGTCTTAGAATGAACATATTTGGTTTCTGACCAAAACCCAATTATAATGGGGAGAAAATATTACAATATATTGCCATTATATGAATTGATACATGAACTTTTGCTCTCATGATCATACACTTAGCAAACACATCCAGTGATTGTCTCAAAACTACATGAAGTTTTACGTGTATTGCAATGATCATTATCATTATATCAATCTGGAATAATATGCTTGCTATCACATTAGCTAAGCCACAATCACACAAACTTCAGGTTGTGGATTTGATAACCATTTAGACGATGCATCGATTTAAAACACTAAATGGTATCATGTTGGATATGTATATCCTTTGCTTATTCCAGAATACTTAGGGATTTACACCCTACTTTCATTGATTAACTTTTCTTGAGAATAAAAATTACATTTTATAATTTTCTGGAAGGATCTGTTAGTTCTTCAATACATTTCACATTATTATTTTACTCGGTGTGGTCTAACTGGTCATGCCAACTGATTATGATTCATAAACTTCTTATTTATGATCATATATGTATTACTTGTAAGTAAAAACACAAAATAGAATGTATGTATTAAACAATTTAATCATAATAATTTGATAGTCTATTATGATGTGAACAAACTTACATTTGAAATTAATCATATAATGAATCAAATTCAGACTCAGAACCATAAGGTGGTGAAGGTGGTAGAGTTAGTTGCATATTATTAGCTATTTGTTTTAGCATGTCTTCCAACCATTTGTTTCTTTCTGTCAGCCGTTTTATTTGTTTAGACAAATTTCGAATCTGATCGTTTAACCTAGCCACTTCGACTCCTATTGAATCTGAAGGTAGATTCATTTGAGGTACCGTACATGGTTCTGTTATATTAATTGGTGGCAGTTGTTGTTCTACTTCGTTTAATAGTGATTGGAAAAACTGTTGCGGTAATGGTGATTGCAAAAATGATTCTGATGCTAACTGCTCTTGGAATATCATGTTTTCATCAAACAAAATTTGTTGCATCGTTGAATCTTCCTCGAAAACTAAAGGTGAGATGTTTTGTAAGATGTTCGGTGCTAGTGGTTGAGATAGGTTAGTTGTAATATGTTCTTGTACGGGTGGCAGCTGTGGTTGCAGATCAAATCGATAAAAAGACGGTTGAGGAAGCTGCAACAATGATTGTTGTAAATTTTGTGTTGAGGTACTTTCTAAGATAACTTGAGCTTCCTCCGACTGGAATGGTTGATTTAGTATATAATTATGAACAGGGGTTAGCCTAACAGTGTTAAAATTTACAATCCCAGATGCCTTTGGTGGAGATAATCCTTGGATAATCTGATCACTTAAGACACCTAATGATTTTGCTATTTTTGTAATGTAAGACCCTCCCATGAGACTTCTCAGAGGATTTGTTTGTTGATTTAAAAGATATGTAGCAAGCTCGTGGGCAATATTACAAGGAACTTGCTCAAAAATACTATGCAGATGGAAAAGGTCGGTAGTACTAACCCTATGTTGATTATTCTTGCGCCCAGTGATAGTGTTGGCTAAAACACGGTGCACATATTGATAACGAGGGTCTGTGAATTTCATAGAATTATTATTGTTACACCACCCTTTTGATGAATGGCCTAGCCAATATTCTTTCATTTCCTCAGAGGAATAAGAGGTTGATGCCTCCGTAAAAATAGGTTGTTTAACTTCTTCATCTGTATATATGCCCAGATGAACTGCGAATTCTGTTAATGACATATTATGAAATTGTCCACAAAGTCGAAAATGAATAAATTCATCAGTAAGACTTTTATCATATTTGAAATAGAAAGTGGACAAGAACTCATATACAAGTTCATCGTATGACGGTTCTTGGATGTCGAAGAAACGACGCCAGGGCGTATTACGTGGTAGTAATCTCGCCAGTAAACCACTTGGATCAAACATTTCCATTTGATACCAATCAATACCGCTAATAGAAAAAACTTCAAGATTCTTGAGTTTTTGATACCTCTCACGATTGGGTAAATCAGTAAACCGAAGGAATCGATGAATGTTTGCTGCATTTGAAGATTCAACATATGCTACTGGAAGATGTGCCATTTGAATATTTGGTTTTGTTGAAACTAAGAAAAGTTTGGGTACGGGTTATTTTGGGTATGTGTTGAATTGTATCAGAAGTTGTAGCTTATGTGTAGATTAGCTCGAGCAGTGAGTTTCTTATATAGATAAGAAAATTTAAGCTTACGCCATACGTTTGGTTAAGGCTTCCATGATACGTTTTGAAACAGTTCACTGTAGCTAGTAAATGTTATATTGCATAAATAAATATTAGATGCATAAACAAAAAATGTTAGGTATATAAATAAATGTTAGTAGTCCCATAATTATTATATCTCCAGAGCAATAGGTCCCCTGTACTAATTTTAATTTATCACAGAACTTATATTATAAATATACATATATATAAAGGAGAAACGGGATCTAAAAGATCATCCTAAAGGTGTATGGTTTTACAACTCACTGGTGCACCCTTAGGCTCTCAACCTATATATATGTATATATTTAAATATATGAAATTCTTACATTGAGTATGGTAATAGCTCCTTTGCTTTTGTTGATTTTCTTGGTTGACAGCGCTCGTGCTGATAACGTGTTATAAAACTTAAGAGATTGAGATCAAAACTTCCTCTATATATCTTTCTCTATTGTTCTCTTCTTTCATAAATCATTATACACTATCGAATACCGAAACATTCGTTATATAGAAAAGAAAAAGAAATAAAACAAAACTGGTGGGGTCTATGTATAATAATTCATAATATATGTCTGCCACTTTCTAACCACTTTCTAATAATTCATAATAGTGTCATCCACATTTCAATGATTCATAACAAAAGCATAATAATTTTACTTTTTAACTATTGAGGGGATGTTTAGGCTCGTTTTTATTTTTATTTTTTTGGCTTACATGCTTATATTTTAAAGTAGTTTGTAACTTATTTTCTATCATTTGAGTAACTTACACCCTTACACAAATAAGTTTCATCAAATAAACTAAAAAACCAAGTTAAGCTTATTTTGTATAAAAAAAAAACCAAAAAACCTATAAGCTTTGTTAAAAAAGCTAGGATGTTTTTACGTTGTTATAAAGAGGGACGTCAAGTGCTAGGATCCCCATCTGTACTTCTTCTTCCAAGTTCGATATGGCTTTGATTGTTTTAACAAACACTCTTCTTCTGTTATCAAAACAGATTACGAATCTTCTGATTCTGAGGGTGTATCTTCATGAAACGATGGTTGCCATTTTTCTTCCTTTCAGAGTTTTTTTTGGAAATTTGGCGTTTTGGTTAAAGATGGCGTTTTTAGTATGATCAGTGGAAGTGATGGTAACGTCTTTTATATAATGATGTTTTTTGGTGCGTAGTTTAGGAGGGATTTCGATAGGAGCTAGATATTTATTCTCGAAATCTCTAGAGGATATTTCTCCTTGAAATCCCTAAATTATAAAGGTCTGGAAACTAATATTAAAGGGAAATATAAGGAATCATTAAAATAATGAACTCGAAATTAAAGGGAAATATAAGGAATCATTAAAATAATGAACTTGAAATCTTTAAAGGGATGAAATCTTGGTTGAACCCTTAAAATGACCAAGTGCCATTAAGTGTACTGTCAATGAACCTTTGAAATCTCTAGTTTTATCGAAAACATAAGGGATCTCGAAAACTTTATGGTTCTCGAAATCTTGGGAGTTCTCGAAATCATGAAGGATCTCGAAAACTCTTGACGATTTGACTTGTTGACCTGTTAACTATGTTGAATTGTTGACTTTTGTTGAGCAATCAAAGTTGATTGTTTCTTGTGATCTCACTTATTTTGGTTTGTGCAGATTATGGCCGACCAACCCGATTTGGAGGTGAAGCCTATTCACAATCAGGCAGGATATTTATCTGATCCACCAGAGAAGTTCAGCGTTGAATTCAAATCAATGATAGTGGGACTAAACACGTGCAAGATTGCTCATGCATTACGGGAGAATCCGATGATAGACAGAGATATGATATAGACTTTCTGGGAGCAGATGGAAGGGGTACAGTTGAGGCAACTATTCAAAAGACACCAATTGTTATTTCAGAGGTTGCCGTCTGTGAAGTTCTACCTTTTGGTGACAAACCAAATGATCCCACTTCCTTTTCAAAGGATTTTATACTTGAAGTGCTACCCAAGCTGACCTACGAAGGAACTTATCCTCCACTATTGAAGAAAATGTTTCCTCCATACTGGAGACTGTTTTATGTGATGTTTTATGCATACTATTTCACTTCAATTTACAAATTACTCAATGCATTGCTATAAGAAGTTAAGAACATGGTGTATGCTTTCAGGTGGCACCATTGTTACTTATTGGATCCAAAAACATTCAAGAAGTGTTGTGCACTTAGTAAGATAAATTTCGACACACGTTTATCAATGGTGAAAGACTGAAAGCTTACTTTTTGTGTTTTATCAGGTTTTCGACACACGTTTATAAATACACACCAATACTCTTAGTTTATATGATCACGTGAATATTTGTTTGATCCATTTGTCCCATTTATCTTTGAGCTATTTGTTGGAAAAATAGGTGAAAAATACCATTTTTCACAAATATAGGAAAATGATTTTTTCCTATTTTGGACTAGAATAAAATATAATAAAATGAGTGGGTTTTATATATTTATTTGTGGGTTTGTGTTCTATGTTGGAAGAGCTTCGGAACGAACTAAACCACGTCCAAAATGGAGCTAA
Organism: Helianthus tuberosus; assembly: GCA_030545235.1. Lineage (NCBI taxonomy): Eukaryota > Viridiplantae > Streptophyta > Magnoliopsida > Asterales > Asteraceae > Helianthus > Helianthus tuberosus. The sequence goes on from JARYGA010060224.1 coordinate 3,825,517, forward strand.
GATGAATGAGATATCGATGCTCAAAGTTGGGTGTTTGAAACATTAAATGCTGAAACAAAAGGGAAAGTAGCACCTTGTCCCACATCGGAGGAGAGTTGGAACTTAAATGGGTATTTAAGGTGGAACTCTCCATCCTTATTGTTTCACGGAAGCACACACTAAGTGTCCTCGCGAAGGGTGCGTAGCACCCTAACTCGCACTCACGCGCGCGCGTGGCGTGGGCGATGAGGCGCAATGTGGCGCTTTGATGGCGCACTTTGCACTTTGCACGCTCGCATCGCCGCTTGAGATCCGCCTTTGTATTTTTTACCACATGCGCGTGGTGGATCACAGAGGCTGCAAGGACCAAGTGGTGAAGTGGCATGCAGGTTCGAGGCGCGTGACGTGGCAGTCCGCGCGCGGGTACAAGTGGCACGAAGGCGCGCGGGTGCGCATGGTGCATGGACCCTGATGTGACGTGCGCGGCGCACCAGAGTGAGCATATACGGCGCGACTGTGTGGCGTGCTCGTATAGGTACACAGGTGACGTGGCGCACGCCCGCAGGGCAGTGAGCCAAAAGGACGCACCGCGCATGGACCTGAGTGAGTGGCGCACGCGCGCATGGGAGTGAGCCAAATGGACGCACCACGCATGAGCGTGCAGACCTGCGCGCGCGCACCAGTGTGACGTGGCGCACGTGGCGCACGCGCAAAAGCTTCCAGCAGCAGTTAATGCTATGCAGTTACGAAACTGACGAAGTTAATGCGTTTGACTGAGAATTTAATGACGAATTAAAGTGCATTGAAGACGTTTAATGCAGTTTAATTCTCCCATTCAATTCGTTTTTCAGTTTCGACCTTCATCTGCATTATAAATAGAGCATAGAGCTGCGGAATCAAATACACCGAATTCACTAGCAACACAACAGCAATTCACTTTCTCTCTACAACTTTTCTGTTCTTCTGTTCTTGCAGTTTTCAAGGTAACATTCGGGTTGTAGGCCAACTCCGGTAGTACTACTGCTCCGACTGTTGTACCCTGGGAAACAAAACGAGTACTCCTGGGAGACTCGGAATTTGTTTTAAGGGAAGCGTGTGAACACGTGACTCAGCCCCTCTGCTTCTACCCCATTCTTGTATTTTGCTTATTTCAGTTGTAATAGTATTGTATTCCAGCTTTCTTTATTTCTGTATTGTAATCAAGTAATAAAATTTGTTTATTTTATTTAAATTACGCGAACGGTTCCTACAATCTTAAAAGAAAATTTTAAACACCGTTCGTGTAATCAAAACCATTCTGTTAAGTGATTCAAACCAGTTTTGTTTTCACTCAGTTTGTGTTAAAAAACAGATTTTTTTTTGGTTTCATCTTCAAAGGGGCGACTTTGGTTGAAAACCTTTCTGGTTACTTTCAGTTTTTGTCCTAAAAATTGGTAATAAACTTTCTGCCTTGGTCTTCAAAGTTGGACTTAGAAGCCAGTCAGTAAGTTTTAATTATTAAAATTTTCTGTTTTTTGTCTTCAAAGTTGGACTTAGAAGCCTAAACAGTAAATTTGTGGTAAAATTAAAATTTACTAGTTTACTTCTGGTTTTTGCGTAAATCAGATTTTTTTGACTTAACTTTAAAATTTTAATTTTTTCAGCATGTCGAACGAAAATGTCAACGTTAACAACACCACAAATGTTGTGACGGGAACCCCTCTTAACGCCACCACTGTGGAAGCGTCCACAGTGGCCAATCACGCTGAACGACCCGAGAAGTTCTCGGGTCTACACTTCAAAAGGTGGCAGCAGAAGATGTTCTTCTACCTGACCACCATGAACCTTGCGAGGTTCTTGACGGAAACCGCTCCCCAACCTGTGGAAGGGGAGACCGACGCACAAAGACAGTGCGCGCTAGATGCGTGGAAGCATTCGGATTTCATATGTCGTGGGTATGTGTTAAACGGCCTATCGGATGCGTTGTATAACGTGTACTACAACGTCAAGACTTCCAAAGACCTTTGGGATGCCTTGGACAAGAAGTACAAAACGGAGGATGCTGGCACAAAGAAATTTGTGGTAGCCCATTTTTTGGAATTCAAAATGGTTGATTCTAAAATAGTTATGAATCAAGTCCAAGAATTCCAAATTATACTACATGACATCTTTGCGGAAGGCATGACACTTAGCGAGACATTCCAAGTGGCAGCGATGATTGAAAAGTTACCTCCTAGTTGGGTTGATTTTAAGAATTATCTTAAACACAAACGAAAGGAGATGACTATAGAGGACCTTATTGTTCGTCTTCGGATTGAAGAGGACAATAGAATTGCCCAAAAAGGCAGCCTTGCGTAGACTAGTGCTAGCGCAAATCTGGTTGAGCATGGGCAATCCTCTAAGGGCGCGAAGGGCAAGGGGAAAAAGGACAAACAGAAAGCAAAGGCTAGCAAACTTGGACCGAAGAAAGGGGTTGTGAAAAAGAAACCTCAAACGTTCCAAGGAACTTGTTACAACTGTGACGAGCCGGGGCATCGGGCTAACCAATGCAAGAAACCAAAGCGTGAGCGTGCGCACATGGTGGATGAAGACGGAATGCCTTTGGTGGCAATGATTTACGACAAAAGCGCAATGATGGATGAGGTCAATACTGTGACCAACACTCCAAAAGGATGGTGGGTTGATACGGGCGCGACCCATCACGTTTGCGCAGACAGAAGCCTCTTTACCACCTTCAAGGCGCTTTCTGGAGAAGAGAAGCTGTATATGGGAAATGCAGCCACCGCCGACATCATGGGTGAAGGAACGGTGATCTTGAAGTGGACTTCGGGGAAGCAGCTCACTCTAAGCAACGTGTTGTATGTCCCGGACTTGCGCAAGAATATAGTCTCGGGTTGGTTGCTTAACAAGTTTGGATTTCGTTTAGTATTTGAAAGTGACAACTTTGTTCTTACTAAACGAGGAATGTATGTGGGTAAGGGTTACGCCCAAAACGGCATGTTCAAATTAAATGTAATGGCTGTCAAGAACATGAATAAAATTGCTACTACTTCTACTTATATGCTTGAGTTTTCTGATTCGAATAAATGGCATGGTAGATTAGGTCACGTTAATTTTAATTCAATACGCCGTTTAATCAATTTAAATTGTATACCAACATTCCATATTGACTCACATTATAAATGTGAAACATGTGTAGAATCCAAACTTACAAGATCATCATCAAAATCAGTTGAACGAATAACCGAACCCCTTGATTTAATTCACACTGATATTTGTGATTTAAAAGCGGTACCCACAAGAGGTGGAAATAAGTACTTCATCACGTTTATTGACGATAGTACTAAATATTGCTATGTATATTTACTAAAAAGTAAAGATGAAGCAATAAGTAAATTTATCTTGTATAAAAATAAAGTTGAGAATCAACTTCAAATGAAGATAAAAGCTTTGCGAAGCGACCGAGGAGGCGAATATGTTGCACCTTTTGCCGATTTATGCGCAAAAAGTGGCATTGTACATGAGTGTACACCTCCTTATTCTCCACAATCAAATGGCGTGGCGGAATGAAAGAACCGAATATTGAAAGAAATGATGAACGCCATGTTGATAAGTTCTGGGGTGAGCCAGGAAATGTGGGGGGAAGCCGTTCTCTCGGCTAATTATCTTTTGAACAAGATACCACTCAAAAAGAGAGACGAAACTCCATATGAGTTATGGAAAAGGAAGAAGCCTTCATATAAATACTTGAAAGTGTGGAGGTGCCTAGCAAAGGTTATTGTACCACCTCCTAAGGCTCTTAGGATAGGACCCAAAATTGTTGATTGCATATTTATTGGGTATGCGCATCAAAGTAGTGCACATCGATTTCTTGTACATGAGTCCAAGAATCCTGATGTACACGTCAACACTGTCATGGAGGTGAATCCTAACGTTGTGTCTTACTTTGAAAATGTGTTTCCTTTGAGAAGACAAACACATGCAACGTCATCAACACCTAATTTTGAAGTAGGTGAAAGTTCATCTACACCAGTTGATGAGGTAGTTCATGATAAGACACATGAACGACCTGAGGTTGAAGAAAGTGATCGTAGGTGAAGTAAAAGGCCAAGGGTTGAAAAATCCTTCGGTCCAGACTTCGTTAGCTATATGGTTGAGGGCGAGCCCAATACATATCGCGAAGCAGTTTCCTCTTCAGAAGGACCTCAATGGAAAGAAGCAATAAGGAATGAAATTGATTCTATATTGCAAAATCATACTTGGGAGTTAGTAGATCTTCCACCGGGTTGCAAACCACTTGGATATCGTTGGATATTCAAAAGGAAGATGAAAACTGATGGAAGTATTGATAAATACAAGGCTAGGTTGGTGATTAAAGGATTTAGACAAAAGGAAGGTCTAGATTACTTTGATACCTACTCGCCTGTGACGCGCATAACCTCGATTAGATTGGTTCTTGCTATAGCGGCTTTAAGAAATTTGGAAGTTCACCAAATGGACGTTAAAACCGCATTTCTAAATGGCGATTTAGAAGAAGAGATTTACATGGAGCAACCTGAAGGTTTCTCTGCCCCAGGTCAAGAGGGTAAAGTATGTAAACTCGTCAAGTCTTTGTATGGCTTGAAGCAAGCACCAAAACAATGGCACCAAAAGTTTGATCATGTCATGATTGACAATGGTTTCAAAATAAATGAGTGCGACAAATGTGTTTATTTCAAAGACACAAATGAAGGTTATGTAATCTTATGTCTTTACGTAGATGATATGCTTATCATTGGGAGTAATGATAAAATTATCAAGGCTACTAAAAACATGTTGAAAGCGAGATTTGATATGAAAGACATGGGTTTAGCCGATGTGATTCTTGGAGTAAAGATCATAAGAACCCAAGATGGTCTTGTGCTAAGTCAATCTCACTATGTGGATAAAATTCTTGAAAAATTCAACTCGGGAGATACGAGTGTAGCTCGAACTCCAGTTGATACCTCCCAACATCTCAAGAAAAATAAAGGAGATGGAGTTGCTCAGTTAGAGTATTCAAGAATTACTGGCAGTCTAATGTATCTAATGACATGTACTAGACCCGACTTGGCTTACGCGGTGAGTAGGCTAAGTAGATACACCAGCAATCCGTGCGCGGATCATTGGAAAGCTATCACGAGGGTGCTTAGATACATAAGATACACAAGAGATTATGGACTGCATTATACTCGACAACCAGCAGTGATCGAAGGATACACTGATGCAAACTGGATATCGGATAGTAAAGATTCCAAATCAACAAGTGGTTACGTGTTTACACTTGGAGGAGCTGCTATTGCTTGGAAGTCTTCTAAGCAAACGGTCATAGCAAGATCCACAATGGAATCCGAATTTATCGCCTTGGATAAGTCAGGCGAGGAGGCGGAATGGCTACGTCAATTCGTGGAATATATTCCAAGATGGCCAAAGCCTTTGCCAGCCATATGTGTACATTGTGATAGCCAATCAGCGATTGGTAGAGCTCAAAGCTTGATGTACAATGGCAGATCAAGGCATATGCGACGTAGACATAACACGGTACGACAACTACTCTCAACGGGTGTTATCACAATTGATTATGTGAGATCAAAAGATAACATTGCGGACCCGTTTACAAAAGGCTTAAGCAGAGAGTTAGTTGAAACGTCGTCAAGAGGAATGGGACTAAAGCCCGTGGTGAATGGGAATATGAGGGAAACCTAACTTAGTTGACTGGAGATCCCAAGATCTAAGTTCAATAGGCCAACTTAATCATATTACCAAAAACGGAGTCACTGTGGGGGAGTACCCCAAAACTAAATAAAAGGGAGTTATATATACTTCCTAGTCCATTCCAATCAGTGACATTGAAGTGAGGCTAAGCATATTAAGGTTAACGATTTCGGGAAATCAAATAACCATGATGCTTTTAATGATTCAGGGAATCACCTATGTTAGAGAGAAGTAGGGTCACTTCGAATGGATTTGTGGGGTGCGCAAATCCTAGAGCTCTCGCAGAACTAGGCTAGTGTTCCAGGACCATAATAGGACACGACAATGAGGGGTTGGCCAGACCAGGGAGAGTATTGTGTGAAGTGTAATGTCGTTTACACAAATGGGGGTATGTTCAAGGACATCGCGTCTACAAACCGCTAGTAAGCTAAGTATGCTTCACAAAAGAAGGTTCAAAGGTAAAAACCTACCTATCTTGCAATACTCAACTGTCGAAGTTTATCGTTGAAAAGTGTAAGGAAAAGATCGATTTCCATACATGTGGGGGATTGTTGGAAATTTGATGAAAATAACATTTTTCATGTGGGGGATTGTTGGAAAAATAGGTGAAAAATACCATTTTTCACAAATATAGGAAAATGATTTTTTCCTATTTTGGACTAGAAATAAATATAATAAAATGAGCGGGTTTTATATATTTATTTGTGGGTTTCTGTTCTATGTTGGAAGAGCTTCGCAACGAACTAAACCACGTCCAAAACGGAGCTAAGATGAATTAGATATCGATGCTCAAAGTTGGGTGTTTGAAACATTAAATGCTGAAACAAAAGGGAAAGTAGCACCTTGTCCCACATCGGAGGAGAGTTGGAACTTAAATGGGTATTTAAGGTGGAACTCTCCATCCTTATTGTTTCATGGAAGCACACACTAAGTGTCCTCGCGAACGGTGCGTAGCACCGTAACTCACACTCGCACGCGCTCGCGCGCGCGCGTGGCGTGGGCGATGAGGCGCAATGTGGCGCTTTGATGGCGCACTTTGTTTCATGGAACTCTGAGGCGCAAGGTGGCGCTTTGAGGCGCAAGGTGGAACTCTCCAGACCAGGGAGAGTATTGTGTGAAGTGTAATGTCGTTTACACAAATGGGGGTATGTTCAAGGACATCGCGTCTACAAACCGCTAGTAAGCTAAGTATGCTTCACAAAAGAAGGTTCAAAGGTAAAAACCTACCTATCTTGCAATACTCAACTGTCGAAGTTTATCGTTGAAAAGTGTAAGGAAAAGATCGATTTCCATACATGTGGGGGATTGTTGGAAATTTGATGAAAATAACATTTTTCATATGGGGGATTGTTGGAAAAATAGGTGAAAAATACCATTTTTCACAAATATAGGAAAATGATTTTTTCCTATTTTGGACTAGAAATAAATATAATAAAATGAGCGGGTTTTATATATTTATTTGTGGGTTTGTGTTCTATGTTGGAAGAGCTTCGCAACGAACTAAACCACGTCCAAAACGGAGCTAAGATGAATGAGATATCGATGCTCAAAGTTGGGTGTTTGAAACATTAAATGCTGAAACAAAAGGGAAAGTAGCACATTGTCCCACATCAGAGGAGAGTTGGAACTTAAATGGGTATTTAAGGTGGAACTCTCCATCCTTATTGTTTCATGGAAGCACACACAAGTGGCACGAAGGCGCGCGGGTGCGCATGGTGCATGGGCCCTGATATGACGTGCGCGGCGCACCAGAGTGAGCATATACGGCGCGACTGTGTGGCGTGCTCGTATAGGTACACAGGTAACGTGGCGCACGCGCGCAGGGCGGTGAGCCAAATGGACGCACCGCGCATGAGCGTGCAGACCTGCGCGCGCACCAGTGTGTCTTGCGCGCGCGCGCAAAAGCTTTCAGCAGCAGTTAATGCTGTACATTTACGAAACTGACGAAGTTAATGCGTTTGACTGAGAATTTAATGACGAATTAAAGTGCATTGAAGACGTTTAATGCAGTCTAATTCTCTCATTCAATTCGTTTTTCAGTTTCGACCTTCATCTGCAGTATAATAGAGCATCGAGCTGCAGAATCAAATACACCGAATTCACCAGCAACACAACAGCAATTCACTTTCTCTCTACAGCTTTTATGTTCTTCTGTTCTTGCAGTTTTCAAGGTAACCTTCGGGTTGTAGGCCAACTCCGGCAGTACTACTGCTCCGGCTGTTGTACCCTGGGAAACAAAACGAGTACTCCTGGGAGACTCGGAATTTGTTTTAAGGGAAGCGTGTGAACACGTGACTCAGCCCCTCTGCTTCTACCCAATTCTTGTATTTTGCTTATTTCAGTTGTAATAGTATTGTATTCCAGCTTTCTTTATTTCTGTATTGTAATCAAGTAATAAAATTTGTTTATTTTATTTAAATTACGCGAACGGTTCCTACACTATTTTACCCCATTTGACCTATTTTCTTTTAAATCTATTTTGTTTTGAAGATTTGACGGTTTGTTTTTTAAAACAGTTTCATGAGTGGACAATTTTGTGTTATTGCCTTGGTTTAAAAAAGCGCATCAGGGGTGCGTGGCGCTGCGAGACGCAAAGGGCATATGTTGTACATAAGGCGCAGGTGAGGCGCACGCCTCGGGTACATGCCCTTTATATTACCATCTAACATCAACGAACAACGAATCTAGATGCATAGTATGCATTGTTTGAATACGTTGGACCTACTGAAGCAAGCATGTCTGATTTAGTTTGTAGTTGACTTTACTGCTAGAAAATCATAATATATACTAAAATACTAGATGCTTGGTATGCATAGTTTAAAGATGTTGGTTCTTATGGTGTGTTTTGGCATAAACATCAAATTGTTCAACGGAAGCTTCTATTTTATATCCTACTCAAATTAAATGTTAGTTTAATATAAAACACAGAAGTACAAACATGACTTTCGTATGTCTTTTTCATTTTAATTTTGGTGCACGTTCAGCTGTTTGCTTTGAGAACTCATAATTGATGTCCACATAACTAGTGCCAATTTATAATCAACCCTTGTGCAGACTACTTGTAGTGAGGGGTAACTGGAAGAGATTGTGCTAAAAAAAGAGACGTTGAGAAGGCTTCGGGTTCAAAGGGAACGAGCTTGAATGATTCGTCTAGTCCAAACTTGATATAATTCTACAAAAATTCAACTATTGTATGGGAGTGCAGCAGGAGAAGTACACAAAGAAAAAGAAGGAAAAGGAAGAAGCGACAGCAAGGGAAATGGATAGGCTTGAGTTTGATAAGAGGCGACTCGAATATGATCTACAAAATCAAGAAGCCGAAGAGTTCCGACTCATGAGAACCGACGTCGATAGCGTACCCGAAAGAGGCCGTGCAGTGCTCTCAATAATGAAGGACAAAATCGTGAAGAAATGGCTAGGAGGAAATGGAAGTGGGCTGTAGTTTTTTTTTATTATGTTTATTAAATTTATGTTTATTTTTTAATTATGTCTTTTTTCTATGCTATGTAATTTTATTTTTAATTAATGAAAACATTTTTATATTTTTAAGAATTTAGGTATCAAAAAATTAAAAATAAAAGAATTGATGGGGAAGCAGGGGGACCACACCCCACTCTTGGGGGAAAATGGTGAGGTGGAGGGAAGGGTGATGTGACGCCTATGTGGTCTTGGAAGAAGGGGGAACCACACCCCATAATCTAACAAGAGTCACTTAATAGTCATGTGCAGAGTAAGTGATTAGTACGAAATTATAAAATAATTAGCTAAAAATGTTATGACCTATACAAATTGTTGGTGGAAAGGCAATATCGAGATATTGTACTATATTCCAGTAGCAATAGAGATTATTTAAGTCTACTTTGAGAATCCGAATTCAGATACATGTACAACAAAGAGGTATATTTGTTGTAACAACAAGGTATTTGTAGATCAACGTCTACTATCAAAATCGTGTCTTAATAGGTCGTGTTCGTGTCTTAACATGTCATACTCGTATCTAACAAGTCGTAAGATACACTTGTAAATTTTTCCATGTCTTAAAAGGTTGTGTTTGTACAATGAATATAAATATATATATTAAATATGATTGTTGAATTGTGTTTGATATTTGTTTACGTCACCAAAAAAGTCAAACGCGATGGGTAAATACCCGACGTGGGTTTGGGCCGGGTATGGGACACATATTTAAAATCGGGTATGGGGTCTGGATTACCTAAATCCGACCCATTGCCATCCTTGAAAAAAGCCAAGTTAGGAGTCACATCACCACACAAAGTGCCACATCAGCAAAAAAAAGTAACTGGGATAAGGTTCAGTTAGTTTGGAAGTGGTATCGGCCAGTAAGTGGAAAATTAAGAATAGTGTGATATAAATCAGAAATTGAGAGTGATATTAGTCGATTGGTGAAAGTTAAGGGTTGTTTAAATCAAATATCTCTTATTTTTCTTATAAACTTGTTAGAAAAGTTTTGTAAGAGTTATATAAGAGTTAAATGCCCTAATAGTCCCTGTGGTTTGGCCTTTTTTCACCTTTAGTCCCTAGCCTTCTAAAATTACAGTTATAGTCCCCAACTTTTTCAATTTCGTTTCCGGATAGTCCCTGACGCGGATGGAGATTAATTTTCTCAGTTAAGTGAATGTGAAAAGACATAAATACCCTTACTATTAAAAAATAATATATACACACATAACACCTTCATCTCCACCACCACCACCACCACCACCACCACCATAAAACCCCATCGCCTGTCAACACCTCTATCACCAACCCATCGCCCTCGCCGCCTTTCCCTCTTCCCACCATCTCCCTCTTCCCCACCCCACCCCACCAGCACCACAGCCACTTCTGTCCACCTCCCACCCATGCCACCCTCCAACCTTCATTTTTTCCGTTTACCTACAAACCTCCGGCGAGATCACTAACACAATTACCTCCTTGATATACCGTCAATTCACATTAACAATAAACCAAAAGAAACATAATAAACACACCTGTCCAAACAGGCAAACAGCTAACCTTAACCTTGACTTTTATAAAACACTAACATATAACAATTGATTAATCACTACTCACTGTCACTTCAAACAAAAGTGTTAGAAAATAGTACATGCAAATGTATGTATTTACAGATCAAACACAAATAAAACAGAAAATAGTTAGTCAACCACATAATCTCAAAATATCACAAACAAATTAGAACATTCACTTCTTAAAAAAGAGCAACGCAATCCACGGATCCAAACAAATATTAAATTCGCAAATCCTACAATGAAACTTCATTTGATCTGAAACTGTAATGAGATCGGGAAGGATCCGGCGGCGGAACCAGTTTGTCATCGAGCACCCTTTCAAACACCCTTTTGATCACCGGATGAACCGTCATTCTTGGTCAACATCGAACACCGGAGGTTGAAGGGTTTGTGATTAGAGATCTGACGATGGAGAAGGGTTTTGTTGGGGTTTGGTTGAAGTTTGAGAGATGGTTTTGCTCCATGGCTATGGAGGTTGATGATGAAGATCTTAGGAATGTGTTTTAGATCTGAGAAGAGGGAATAGGGATGTGTATTTTTTTTTTTTTTTTTTGAGTAAATTACAACTTTTGTCCTTTATGTTTACATCAAATTGCAGGCGTTGTCCTTTACCTTTAAAATTGACGGGTTTTGTACTTAATGTTTTAAAATTTGGCACGTTATGTCCTTTAGTCCAAACCCAGTTAGATTTTTTAGTTAAATATTATTACACAAGGGTATTTTAGTCTTTTTACCCATTTTATTTAATATTATCTAAAAAATAAAACATATTATTTTAAAGAAATATTATTATATATAATATCTACCACTCTCTCTCACTCACTCACTCACTCTCTCCCACCCACCCACCCCAACCCACTGGCCATCAACACCAATCTGGCACCAGACAAAACCGCCACCGCTGCCATCTCATGTCAACAAATCCTCCTACTCCTTTCTCACCACCGGCGAACACAAGTTCTCTGGCAACTCTCTCTCTCCGTCTCTAACGCCACCGGCAAACCCAGATCTGGACAGATCTTGAACCACACCCACACCTCCTTAACTTGTTTGGGTTATAGATCCAGACAGTAGAGGCGAATGTGGTGTTTGTTTTTTGGCCAGAAGCACTTCTGGCCACTTATGTCTGCGCCGCGCAGACGCGGGCAGACGTTTGGATGTTGCAGCTTGTTTGTTTTCTCGCAGACCTTTCATTAAAAAGGGTCTGCGAGACCTCTTCACCACGCAGAAATGACCCATGTCTTCTTGGAACCTCTTCACCACGCAGACCTCTTCTTCCCTGCCACCACCACATCCCTGCCACCACCGCCACCACCTCCACCACCACATCCCTGCCACCACCGCCGCCACCACATCCCTGCCACAACCACCGTCACCAACACCCACCTGCCATCACACCCCACCTGCAACCACCTCCACCTCCGACACCACCTCCACCTCCGACACCCCTGCTCCGCCACCACCTCCACTCTGCCACCACCTCCACCGATGGCAAACAAAACCCCCAAATCCCCAAATCGATCTGTTATCAAAACCCCCAAATCGATCTGTTATCAAAACACCATCATCGTCATCATCTGCGGGAAAAGGCTGGCCGGAGAAGGAGATGGCGGTGGTGGTGATAGATTGTAGAGAGAGAGAGTTTGTAGAGAAAGAAAGTTCAAGGCTAGGGTTTGCGGTGGTGGTGAAGGCAGAGAGAGAGATCGAGGGAGGAGAGAGAGAGACGGTGAAGGGCGGTGGTGTAGTGGTGACGACGGTGGTTGTGTAAGGCGGTGGTGCTTGGTGGTGGTGAGGAAGGCAGAGAGAGCAGATATGTGTGTGTGTTTGTGTGGTGTGAAGATCTTTTTATATAAAAAAAACAAACCCTCTTCCCCTTGCAGACTGCAGACATTTGGTCCACCTCTTCTCCTGCAGATGCCTGCAGATGTGGTCCGCAGACTGCAGACCTTTTTCCGCAGAAAAAACAAACAGCATCGAAGTAAAAACGATGATGGGGGATGCTATATCGAACGAGATGGTTTTAATTTGGAAAGATAATGAACGGGGTGGATCGCGAAAAACCATCATCATCACCACTTATTCTTCGTCTCTTTGCATTGATTTTCCGGCGACCCAAATATATGGGTTTTGCGCCGGTAATACAGGCCACTGCCTCCGTGGCGACCCGGCGAATGGTTTTGCTCCGGTAAGAAACCCCTGGGGAAGATGATTTGAATTTATGGGTTTTGCTACAAACCGGGTCCCAAAATCATGGATGCGACCCAAATATATGTCTTGCTCTGGTAATACAATTCATTTGAATTTATGAGAAACCCCTCGGAAGATGATATACTGATGATGATGAAGAGAGAGATGAGAGAGGGCAAAGTTTTGCTTTATATTTTTTTTATTTATATGTGTTTTTACAAAATAGTCCTTGAATATTAATTATTTACACACTAGTCCCTGGAAAGATGAAATGACGAGAATGCCCTTATGTGCAAGGCACATGACCAGATTTAACCAAAAAAATAAACTGGGTTAGGTTCAAAGGACATACCGTGCAAGATTTTGAAACATTAAGTACAAAACACGTCAATTTTAAAGGTAAAGAACAACGTCTGCAATTTGGTGTAAACATAAAGGACAAAACTTGTAATTTACTTTTTTTTTTTAATTTAATTAGTTCATTAAGAAAAAAGGTGGGGCCATGTGTTTCTAAAGGGTATTTTTGTCATTTCACACCCTCTTAACTGAGAAAACTAACTGATGTTAGTCACAGGGACTATCCGGAAACGAAAATTAAAAAGTTGGAGACTATAGCTGTAATTTTAGAAAGTTAGGGACTAAAGGTGAAAAAAAATACGTCATTTAACTCGTTATATAAAGAAAAGTTTGAAAGGTGAAGCTAATCAGCTATACGTTACTTCTCTCTCTCTCTCTCTCTCTCTCTCTCTGTCTTTCACTCTCCCCTTCCCCCCAAAACAAACCCTAATCTGAAGAAGAAAACAACAACAATACGGAAGGAATGGTGTCGTAAACTGATGATATCTTTAAGGTTCTTGGGAGGATGACGTTAGAGGATACGTCAACATCATCATCATCATCATCCGGGAAGGTGAAGAAAACGAAAGGAGAGGTTGTTCTGAGGAAGTTGTGCGCTGATGGTGGTGTGAAGAAGAAGAAGAAAAGGAAAGGAGAGGTGGTTGTTCGGAAGTTGGGTGTTGAGAAGAAGAAGAAGATTGCTGCTGCAAGTGCAGGGACGGTGGAACATCGTCGGAGGGTGGGGCTTGTGAAGATGTGGAATGAGGGACGAGGGAAGCATCTTCGCAGGATGTAGTACGGGGTGGAGAGGTCTGCCACTGGAACCATGTTTTTGGCTGAAATCTCACATCCGAATGGTCGTTTGCTCTCCCTCGGCACTTTTAAGTCAGACAGCCTAGCAGCTATCGCTTACGATCAAGCAGCAATCCAGATTTACGGCCCCGATACTCCCCTTAATTTCCCCCCTCCCTCCGGCTCATCATCTAAGGTTTCTAATTAATTCATTAATATTTTGATTGTGAATTTGGGGATTTATGATGTTTCTAACTACTCAGATCAGATTATTCTTTTTGAATTTTGGCATAGATATAAGAATGATTGATATTAGTATCCCAAACCATTCACTATTCACTTTGCTATTTGCCAACACCATAACATTCTTTCTTTCTTGTTACCACCTAAAAGATTGACTGACTGAGACCTGTTATAACTCTTCTTACAAATAAAACTGAAACAACTAATTTGGGCCTTCAACATTGCCACATTGACTTCAATAGTTCCTTAAAAACATGTCCATTGTAATATATTACGGGCCGAGCTAGACTCACTTTCTAACCGAACTGAGCCGGCTTGGCTCACTTTCAAACCGAACTATATCAAACGAGCGAGCTTCCAATCCACGAGCTTTCTGAGCAGAGTATAAAGTTAAAAGTGAACTAGATCTACCCACAATTCAACTTTCGGCGCTCATAGGGGCAAAGGGGCTCTCCGAAACACACACACACACACCACTTGAGTTTTCCCAGCGAATCCATGCCGCATAATCCTTCACGGCTTCTTCCGTCAGGTTCTCTTCATCTTCTCATAACCCTATTTCATCATCTTACAGAAAATCAAACATAAATATTGTGTTGATGATGCAGAGCTCATAGATTGATGCATAGGCTACAAGATATGGGTGATAATGAAAGGGGACAAGGAGCTCGTTGGAACCCTCAAGGGTTTTGATGTCTATGTCAACATGGTCCTCGAAGATGTCACTGAATAGTCAGTAATTCCATCTCTCTACACTTTTTTTTTTGTTACAGATTTATAGGTTTTAGATTGATTAGTATCAAATTCTGTTAGTTTGTTGCCGGAAGCGTGATTGCATTGGTTGGAACGTGTTTGAAAAGTTGAACTATTGCTACCTCTTAATTAGGGTTTTTTAGGGGATATGGTATAATTGACTTTTAAATCGTAGGTATGTTACATCTGACTTTATGATGGATGATTCACATGTTTACTTATGTTGACTGTGAGTTATGCAATATTCTAATTTACAGTTTAGTAATTATTCATTTATTCCACATTGTGGCTTTGTTTGTAACAAAGATATAGACTTCTGTTTATGAACAGTTGTATGTATGAACATTGTGGCTTGGTCTGTAACAAAGATCTTACGGCGTTAACCAAGTGTTGCAAAATTTTATATATATTCATCTAATCGTTATGCATAATGTTTAGCTAGAAAATTGACATGGTAGAAACTACACATACGACATTCTAGTATGACCCTGCCACATAAGCAATTTTGCACTAGAAAGTTTTTCTATTCAAATTGGTTGACAGTTATTGTTGTTTGTCAAATTGACAAATTATTGATATGTTTGTCTCTTTGGTAGTTAGCGTTATATTAAACATGGGAATTTGTATTTGTATTTGTTTTTGCACATCCTAGTGATTGACACTTGGCATTTTGGAGAAGAAAAATAAACCTCCTATATGGATATACATTAGAATCATGCTAAGTTGTGAAGCTATGTTGCATAGTTGTTAATAGCGGTTATAGCGACCGCTATGTAGCGTTGCGACCAAGTGTCGCTATATGGGTCTTAGCGACTAATAGCGAATCATGCTAAGTTGTGAAGCTATGTTGCATAGTTGTTAATAGCGGTTATAGCGACCGCTATGTAGCGTTGCGACCAAGTGTCGCTATATGGGTCTTAGCGACTAATAGCGAAGTTAGCGACAGTTTTTTTTTTAGTTTTTTCACGTTTGGGCCATTTTTTAATACAAAAAAAAAACTGCATAATCTCCTTAAAAAAGCAGAAAGATAATTTGGCCCCACGCGGGCCCGGGGTTTTAGAGTTGCATTCGTGTCTGCAGGACGTGCGGGCACGCACGAGTTCAATTAAATTCTAGTTCAGAAACTCATTTTGCACCCCCCCTGCGCACGGGTAGGACTTGTGGTAAAACATCTCATAAAGCTACAATGGAGTAGTAAAGACTTTACCTTATAAACAACCAGTAACTTTGTTCACACACCAATGTGGGGCAAAGTATTTACTACCTTTTGAGACTTCCATTCACACACCCAACATATAAGTCCTAAACAAGGGTATTTTGATGTAATATACATGTAAAATAGCATATATACAAGGGTATTTTGATGTAATACACATATAAAAATTTTCAAAAATCTTTTTCTAGTGTAATCGCTATTTATAAAATAGCCGTCGCTATTTGTCGCTATTCGCTACGTAGCCTATAGGTGACTTGTCGCTATTTGTCGCTATTCGCTATTGACAACCATGCTATGTTGTCAAAGGCACACTCAAGGCGCATAGGCCTCTCCCGGAGCCTAGGTGCAAGGTGCTTAAAAAGCGAGCGTTTTTTTTAAGCAAGAGCATAGTATAAAATAACCATTTCTAGGGCTTTTAGACATGTGTTAGGCTTGTTTAGGGCTGGTGTAATTGTTTCAGACCTGTTCAGACAATATGTGGCCGGAACTTGACCTGAAAATGCGCTTGAGTGCCTGAGAATGCGCTTGAGTGCCTGAGAATGCGCCTATTCAGGCGAGCCCAATGGCGCATATGCTGCGCTGCCGTGCACCTTGTGCGCTTTTGACAACATAGTTGTGAAGTAATGTGCAAGTATAGGTTTAATAAATCGGAAGCTAAATTACCTGAGTTTTTTTTTAAAAAAAGAGGTTCTTTCAACGCGGGTGGGGATGAAGATGGCATTGGTGGAGTTGGCGGGTCAAATGGGGAAGAAGGTGAGAGTTCATCATCTAGGAGGAAAAGGAAAAGAGTTATTAATTTGGTTGCTGAAGATGACGATCTAAATACACTAGAATGAAAACTTTAAGGATGATGATGCGGAGTGGAACGAGTTCTATGATATTTAGTTGTCATAACATTACTAGTTTAAGTTGTTTGAACTATTTTATGATGTTTGTTTTATGTTAAACCTTGTTTGTTGAAATATTTTCTATTTATGATGTTTTTTATGTGTTAATTTGTGATTTTTATGAGAGATATATATTTTTTTTAATCTTTTTTAATAATGTTTCGAGGTTTACGCCTCGTGAGGCTAAGGGAAAACGCCTCGATACCCGTTTCCGCCTTTTTAAACCTTGCTTTCAAGCTTACTATGAGTACAACTATATATCAACTTGGTAAATTCTGTAATCTTTGTAATTTGTTGGTCAAACGTTAATCACTGCTAAGTAGTGCTATAAATGAACTGTTTGGAACAGAATTAAACAATGTCTTTAAAAAACACAACTTTGTTTTTGTACAATGTGATTAAGATCCATTGTTAGTATAAAAGGATCCATGGACTCCACTTCAGTCTTTCATATACACTATTACCGTACTTTGGTTTTTATATATATTAAAAGTTCATTTGATCAAAGTTTTGAAATCTTGTTTTTTACTTGTTTGTTCTTTGGTTTTGTCCTGCATCACTCAAATATAGATGAATTGTAAATCACATAACTATTGTTTGTGATACAGTCTAGCAGTTTTATGCTCAATGACATGTATTTGTTGCAGTGAAATCACCCCTGAGGGACGTCGGATTACTAAGCTTGACCAGATTTTGCTCAATGGAAATAACAGTCATTGGAAGTCCGATTTTCTACTTCTTTGTTTTTGTTCAATCATAAGTATTGCGATACCAACACTAATCGACCGTGAATTCTCTCTTTTACCCCTTCTGAATCCACCATGATTTTGTTGTGTTGATGCAGTTGGTTCCTGGTGGTTCTCCAGACCCAGAATGAGCATGACACTGAGTTACATATGTGATCGATCTTATTTGAAGGGTAGAAGGTGTCTTTAAATTGGTATGTTGAAGGATGGGGTGCTTTTTTAAACCCATCTTGGATTTGGGTGTAGTAGCAAAACTCTTTAATCTGTGTATGGCATTCGTAAAATATCGTGGAAACATTTGGTTTTGATCATATTTTTGTATGGTTTACTAGTGCGTATATTGGGTTGTTGTTATGTGGGTTTAATAGCATCTCTGTCCAACGTCGGGACATTTGTATTTCTACTTATTGAGAATCAACGCCGTGTGAAAATTCATGTTTCGCCTGAGCAACAGGACCTCAGCGACCGTTGCGCTGCTGGCGTCATAGTTAAGGCGGAGAGAGATGCATTTGCCATTTTTTAGGGCTGGCAAATCGTGTCTTATCGGGTTTAACAAGTCTCTGACGACGCGAATAACACAAGTATTAAACATGAATACAACTTGTTTAACTACTATATATCTCATGTCTATAAAACAATTGTATGTTTTATGTACCAAGGAGAAAAAATGATGGATTATAGCCTCCTAGTTCTATTTATTTTTAAAAAAGTAAAAAACCATGTAGTGTACTTTTTCAGTAAACAGTTTTAATCGTGTCTTATACAGATATCTATTGTCAGCCCTACCATTTTTAACATATGATTTATTTACACACTCGTGTAATATCTATCACATTTGAGCTCAGCTTTTATATCTTCTATTCTTTTATTACAACATATCACTTTCACTATTAAAACTTGAAACAAGCAATAAAGAACAACATAATACCCAACAAACCTTAACAAGAGCTAGAAAAAGGCTTTTTTTCTTTCTTTTCTTATAGTGTTGAGTTTTGATAGTCCACACTAAAATTGACAAGTGATGTTCTATCAAGTTATATTTAACATACAAATAGATGAATAAGATAACTTACAATAAATAACTTTTAAAATTTTAGAAAATAATTTGATGATTTTTGTATTTGGTTTGACTGATTAGATAAGATAGAGAGGGTTGAATCGTAATTATGAGGAAATGTCATGCGAGTATAAGATTGGGGCATAAGACGGAAGGGTGTGGGGGTCGTCCCTCCCTGTCTCCGGCTTGTCCCCCACGTCGCACACCGCCCCCTTGGGGCTCATCATGTCACTTCCGGCGGTTCCAGGACGTTTGAGACGATCCAAAAGGTGGGGTCCCCCATTAATTGTGTGTATTGTTTTGTGATAAAGTGGGTCCCTCAGCTAGTTTTATATATAAAAAAACTAGAAAATTAACCCGCGCGCGTTGCGCTGCGGGCAACGAAATTGGCGTGCAATTCAGTTGTGTTTAAGCCTATCATAATTCTTTCGTTATCAAAATCCGAGTAACAACTATAACTACAACATTATAAAAATAATTGTGTACACTAATACACACAGGTTGATAAAAAATAAATACAGTAACTGTTTCTTTCATAAGCAAATAAATACGATGTCGGGTTCCTCGGAACCCGGTCTTGGCACGTTTTATTCTGTTGGAACCAAAAGGCGACACACTGCCTCTTGGCTGCGTACTATACCATCGAAGGTTATTGTTTAGAATAGCCAACTCTCTCATTCTTGCCTTTTGTACGATCCTGAGATTCATCCTGTAATTCGAAGTAGTGTGTTTATAAACTGGTCAACATACCTGGTGATTGTTTTATATTATGAGCTACATCTGTGTGCTAAAACATGATATATAAATTCTTCAAACATCAGACTTTTTATAATTCTCACGTCTGGCAGTTTGGCTTTCGAGACCTATACGCGTCTCTCGCTTATTGAAACCAGGCTTGACAGTTTCTTTTCTTCAAATATCTAAGAACATGTATCGATTTTAGATTATAACAAAAAAAAAAAAAAAAAATCAAAACCAGCCACTTGATTTCAAAAGCCAAACCATAAACATCATCCATTCAAATAGACCCATTTCTTATCTCAAATTCTAATATAAATTTCATATTAATACATCAAAAAAGTTAGATAGAAAAAGCTTTGCAATCTCATGAACATAAATTAAATCGACAAAAACTGAATAAAAACCCTTCAAGATCCTTCTCTAGTGGAAAACATACAGTAAATACAATCTTAAGAAAACAAAGTGCCTAAGCTTTTATGGCAAAAGTCTTGGAAATAATTGAACATCCAACTCTACTTCTAATATTAGATGGAATAAGGTCTGAACTCTCTTTCATATATGAATGCAAGATATATAGTGGAGAGTTTTATAACTAAGGTTGTATATAGGACTTCCCATAATAAAGGTTGCTTTCAAAGTAGTATATATGGCCAAACGTTTATTTATACAATCTCACATCACATCAAGCAATATTCTTTTCTGCATAATAACAAATAATAAGAACAATATTATTTGAAATCAACTAAAAGCAGGTGATATTATTTCTTACATATCCATATGACGTGCAGATGCCAACAACAACCTTCCAATTCCACAAATTCGGAATCACAACCAGATTCCTCTGCTGATCTATGAATAAAAAATATAGATAGAATACATATACAAATGTGCCTATGATTTGTTATTTAGAACCCTTCTCTTCTCAATGTGGTGTATTGAGTATTGTAACAGAATTCAACAAAATGAGCAAACCAATTAACTGAATAAGTATTTTGAAATCGAAAGGTAGTTCGATTAAGGTACCTTGCCGCGTATTAGAATATAAATCGAGGCAACAAATCTGGTTAGCAGCGGGCGATGGTTACGAAATGGTCGCGGTGGTTGTCAATGTGGTCGGAATGGAATTAGTGTCTAACATAAGCAACGTGATATCCGCATCAAGATCAGCAGCTACAGATTCAGCCTAGGTGTTAGCCGCACCGGCTTTCGCCAACTATCAGAGGATAGTAATAAGTTTCTTAAACATGGTATGGTCTTGTTGAGCAACAGCTAGAGGAGCAGGACTATGGGAATACTTGGAATAATCTTCCATTAATTCTTTCTATTCTTAATTTTACCAAGTAAGATAAACAATTCACCAATTTTCTATACACCATCAGAAAACCCAAATTTGAATAAAACCCTAAACAACTATTTAACTAAATTACAGCATCAACATGTTTAGAACTCAATGAAGGCAGTAGATCCATGTTGCTATATGAGATTTCGAATTTAAACAAAGACAAGAAGAAATAGAGCAAGAAGCTACCTGAATTGATGCAAACAGTTGATTAAGAAAGATAATGTTCATGTTGTGAATGAATCATCTTGCTAGTGTAGTTGCTGGATGTATAGTGTATCAAGGGGTAGCCTCCGCTACCGCTTGGTCGGAAAATTTTTGACATTTTTAGTGTAAATTTTGGAAAAATTTGATGTTTTTTCGATTTCGTTACCGCTTATTTATAAAACGTTCCCGCTTGGTCGGAATCCTAGATCCGCCACCACTTGGATTGCGGCGGTTAACCGCCAGTGCAATGACCCAACCTCGCATCGGGCAGCCTCCATCGCCGGTCGGCAGAGACACTTCCTGATCTCGCTTTCTGTTCTCCCTTTTTCTCTGTAAATGTATTCTCTCTTCCTCTGTCTTCTTTGAAGGTGAGGAATGAAAAGACACGTGTGTGTACCAAATAAACCCACCAATAAAGCATGTTGTACAACCACACAAATAAAAAAACTAAATAAGCACAAGTTACAACTCTCATTGCACAAGAATGTTTAAAATTGGAGTATTATATATAATATAAGGGGATGGTCCATCCTCCACACCCTTGGGTAGCCCCCATTTCGAGTCAAGATATAGATAAATAGACATATCCTATTTTATTTCAGCTTTCTCCATACCTCGGGAAAAACATGAAAAAAGGCTCGAATGGTATGATCCCTCCGTCACCCTAGAATGAAAGGGGTTTGAACCGGGGTTTGAACTTGGGTAGCCCCGGATCCCACAAGTAAATCAAAAGGTGATCCAGCCGTGCCTTCAAGTACAGCTACCTTGTTACGACTTCACTCCAGTCACTAGCCCTGCCTTCGGCATCCCCCTCCTTGCGGTTAAGGTAACAACTTTGGGCATGGCCAACTCCCATAGTGTGACGGGCGGTGTGTACAAGGCCCGGGAACGGATTCACCGCCGTATGGCTGACCGACGATTACTAGTGATTGTAGCTTCATGCAGGTGAGTTGCAGCCTGCAATTCGAACCGAGGACGGATTTTTGGAGTGCACTTATTGCATTCTTCTTGTGATCATATACCATTCAGATACCACGTCATCATATACCACGTCAGATGCCACATCACTAAACAAGTGCCACATCAAATGTCACGTCATCAAAAAAAGCCACGTCGGATGCCACGTCACTAAATAAGTGCCACATCAGATGCCACGTTAGCAAAAAATGGCCACGCAAAATGCCACATCACTAAAAAAAGTGCCACATCAGCAAAAAGACTGAGTTAAGATTCAGTTAGTTTGGGAGTGCCAGAGGAAAATAAGTTAAAAGTTAGGAGTGTTGTGGTACAAACCGAAAGTTTGGAGTGCTATCGGCCAATTGGTGAAAGTTGGGGTTATTTAAATCCAATATCACCAATTGGTGAAAGTTGAGGTTATTTAAAATACAATATCTTTTTGAATTTAACAAATAATTGTTTTTATTTTATTAAATGTGAATATCTAATTTGTAATTGTTTATTCATATCTACTTTTTTAGATTCTAAGTTAATAAACTTATCTTTGTTCTATAAAATTTACATACATATAATTGAATTACACTCAACACACTTCTAATCATTGAAAGTTCCCAACAGGGTTTTGGTGAGCAAAAACTTTTGACCTCCTCAACTCCTTACAAACGCGATCTAACATTGCCAAAAAATCTCTCACAATCACAAAGATCCGAAGAGGGTTCTCATCATCTTTACTCATACTTCCATGAAAATATTCAGTAATTTGCTTCACAAGTTCCAGCACTTTGTGTTCATTTCCTTCCAACTCCTTGAGATGTTTTACAGCATAGTTAAAGAATGAGTTCATGGATTCACCAAAGTTCAAATCTTTGTTCAGCAATGTTTGCAATCTACACATCCCTTGAGAGAGATTAGAAACTGAGCTTGCTATTACCGCGAAGTCTATGGTGGCGGTTCTCTTCACATTGCATAGCTCGGTACTAAGACCGCCCACAAGTTCCAAACCCATGTTTCTATAGTCATCTTCTCTATCTTGGACGTTTCTTCTCTTGTTCTTTTGATTGATCTTTCCTATGATGCTATCAGAAGCTCGAACGCCTTCTGAACGAACAATTTCTTGGACTACAAAGTGAAGTAACGTGGTCTTTCCGTCAGTCCCTTTTACATCGGCTAGCTTAAGTAATGCGTCGAGCTTGAATGCTTTTGCTCTTCCCCTTATGGTTCCTACATTCATACGGTTTCCCATTTTCAAAACCGCCTCTAGAAGTTTTAGGAATAGCCGACTTGACCTCAGTTCTTTACATGCCTCCTGACACAACATAAGTTTGATTTAGAGAAGTTGTAACATTTTATTTGCCTACAAATAGTTTACAAATTTGTTTTTGGTTATCCGAGTGAAAACTTTCAAGGAGGTCACCCATCATCGATTGCGCCCACTTAAGCACATTGGACTTATCTAATGCTCTCAGAACAAAAACAAATTTGTGAGCTTCTTGTGCGAAAGCATACAGTATTGGTTGATATGAATGGTTGGATGTTGCAAAAAAAAGTCTTTAGGTATTGTACATACCTCAAGCACTGAGAACGTTGTTCGAAGATGAGTGACTTCATCTTCAAACGTTTCTCGATATAGCAATGCTTGGATTCTCTGGAACGCGCATGGGATTCTTAGGATTGTTGCAATGAATGTCTCAGCTGAGCCCAAGTCACCTTTGTAGCTGGTTATCTTAGCCTCTTCTTCCTTTGTTGGTTCCATCTTTATCAGTACTTGTAGCTGTTGTAGATTCAATCCACTTCCTATGACCAGGACATGATGAAATTAATTGTTGAATGTTACATCCAATTTGGATTACGGGCTATTAATTGGATTTTTACCTCGTACTAGTGCACAACAAACTTGTTCGGTCGTGGCATTTAGAGCTTTAAAGAGTATTGTTAGATTCTGAAGTCTTTTTGGCTCAAGAATATGTTTACCAGGAGAGGGACTTTTGTTTTTCAGTTCTTCATTAGTATTGTGTTGATTGTAATTAGTATTGTGTTGATTGTAACTGAAAAGTGACTCAATCAATTCTTCATCAAACCTGTTTTGTGTTTTATCAATCAATTCTATGTACAATGGGAGATGTTTCAATGGGGAATTCATCAAAAAAGACAATTGACTGGTCAAACATCCAAAAATAAACATTAATTTAACTTTTCACAGCTGTTAAAAAAAAATTAACTTTTAACTAATAAACATTGACTGGATGAATCACTTAGAAAATGACACGTGGACATCTATGGCACTACGAATCGTTTTCTTTGAACGGTGAGAATCTTTAACTTGTGAGAGAGATTTCACAACCTCCTAAAGAAAGGGTTCTAACCATACTCTGGCAAGACTATGTTGTCTTAACCAGGTCCACGCTAGCATCAGAGTTTGGCTAACAGCGTTTTCCGGGAAACCATATCACCCACTACCAGTGGCAGGGGCTTGCGCCGCCACAAGAGAGAATCTCTTTGGAGTAACGCACGGTGGACTAAAACCCGGGGTGGCTCGGGCTCGAACTCTTGACCTAGGGTCTGGGAGAACTAGCCTTCATTGCCTTTATCCACCAAATATGGCACTAGTGAGGATTTAACTTGGGTCTACAAGAAGAATCCAAGTCTTTCTAACCACTAGACCACAAGTGATGGATTTTTAAAAATATATATTCCAATCCAATTTTTGTTTGAGCCCAAAAAATATCTAATTTAGTGAAATGCTACCTTAACCAAAAAAAAAAAAAAGTTAGGCCTACATTTTTATATACGTTCAATCATACTTTATAGATCCTATTTTCTATTCTCACTAAAAAAATCCTAGATTCATCATTGTTTGTTTATAAGGATAATATTTGGAAAAGAGTCTGGGTTTTTAAAAAGTTTTAGGCCGAGTCATCTCTTGCACTGAGTACACCATTATTGTGCACTCAAAGACTGCTACATGGCGGTTTTTTCTAGCGGTCCATTGATTTTATCTATAAAAAGTAGAAACTCAAATGTTTGTTTTGGATGTTTGATCAGTCAAATCTAATTTGGTGAATGTTCAAGTAATCTATGCAAAAATAACACAATTTGCTTACTCAAATGAGCTTGATTTGAGCTTGTCCCAAACCATGGAACGGTCTGGTGCCGCTCGAACTTTATCCCAATGAAGCGGTTTCAGCTTTGGCAGTCGAATTCCATCTTTACCCGCCGGCATGGGCTGAGATGGCGGTTGCGAAGTTTCAACAGCAAGTGTCCGGTTTGATCCTGAGCAAGAATCAGATGTCGTTGACGATTCCAACAAGAATGTGGTGGAAGAAGATGAAGACTGATAGCGTGGTGGTTGTGGTGGTGGAGGTACTAATGTTTCATTGGAAGATTGGAAAGATCTATCATCATCTGCATGGTACTTCAAAGATTCAACTAAAACTGCATCACTAGCAGATGAATCCAGATTCTCAGAATTTGATAATATGTTCCTCACAGTAAGCATTTCATGTTTTGTATCATCTTCTTCCAGATGATTTAATCGATCCCGATCTTTGGAACAATGTTTTAAACTAGTAACTAGTGGCGGATCAGACGAAAATGCCTCCGCTTTAGTATTATCCGATGTAGATTTTGTTCTTCTCGGTAGTCTCAGGTTTTTAAAGCACAAGAATAGAAAAATGAGACAGATGATACATGTGGCTGAACAGGCAGCAACTAGAACCGCCACGAGAAGCATTCTATTCTCGTCATCACTCCGGTCTGGCAGTGTAACTGTAACAGGTGGTGGCAAATGGTGACGGTTTTGCCTATGGACATGATGTCGTGGTGGAGCGTGTGAGGGTATTGGCGATGTTGACGGTGAGGGTGAGGGTGAGGGTGAGGGTGAGGGTGAGGGTGATGGTGAGAGATTGAAATGTGGTTTTTTGGTGGTTTTGAATCTGATCAGAGATATGAGTTTTTGGCTTGTTGATGGTGAAACTTGCAGATTTCGGGTAGTGTATAATGCACAAACAATGAGTGCGGTGAGGAGGATGAGGATGATGATCTTACAATTACACTTCATGATGATATAAGATATGAATGTGCCTTTCTGATGGGATTATAAGGATGATGATGATGATGATGTTAAATGCTACTGTTTTGAGGAATCTGTGTTAAGACGCTTGGAGTTTGTAGGGGCCTTGATCTTTAATCCCATTAATTCCCTGTCTTTGTTACTATGCGTTTTTGGCGCATTGCGATAGATCCTGGGTTTATAAGAAATGTCTAATCTCAAATACATGTTATGGAAATATTGATCGTGTATGAAACAGGAATATAATACCTTTTGCCATTAGATCTAAAATATGGCAGTAAACAAAAAACAATCAATAAAAAGGTTTTGAAAGTTTTCAAGATCTTACCCTAAATTTCGCTAGAGTGGGTTGAAACCTTTGACAAATCATATGTCGTTATTCTACTAGTGTGGGTTCATGTTGCTAAGCAGAAGAACAGTATAAAAATAGCGTTGGGCGGCCTATGGCTGTCCAACCCTTGCGTTGTTTTCGTATGTTTTACATTGAGTCATTTTCTAGTTCACGTTTTTTTATCTAGTTACTCCAAATACGAATCTACCAAAGTTCATATATAATGAGTTACCTTAAATATCATCAATGTGTTTTAGGCGCCTAATGTAGATAAGCGAAAAATATAATGCCAAAAATCAAAGATGTAAAAGCCCAATTGTAAAACCAAATGGATAAAATGAATAATATCGGTTAGGGATATTCAACCTACACTTTTAGAGGCCAAATACAACAACAACCATACCTAGGATAATTACACCTATAGCGAAGCTATTGATAGGGTCTGGGGAGGGTAGGATGTAGACTGCTTCCAGTAAAATCCCTAGCTCCAAAAACCATAACCAAGACATAAGTTTCTGTAAAAACATATATAAGCACACAACTACTAAAAAGGTGGAAAGAAAAATAATAAAAATAAACACATAAATAAATAAGTATTTGTTAGTAAAACTACGGCACCGAGAATAGGTGAAAACTTATAAAAACTATATCACACCTCATAAAAACTGAAAAGTTAAACTCACAAGACAAGAACCTAAACAAAAAACGAGGCCAAACTCCTAAAAGTCCTTAACCTTACGTCTTCACGAAGTTTTGTCCTCGACCATGCCCTCAAAGAGGTGCAAATCTAGCAAATCTTGTATAATCCGCTCATCACAAGTCATTTTCGGTCTGCCTCTACTACTCCTTCCATCTACAGTGAGTGTTTCAACTATTTTAATCGGGTCTGTCGTCTGGCTCCTCTAGACATGCTCAAACCATATCAATCTCCCTCCCTTATATTTTAGAGGCCAAATACGTGCCAAAAAGCACAAATCTTTATTTCCTTTTCAACCATTACCCTACTAGCTTATGTGGTCCTAGGTAGGTTGGAGGTTGGTCTTACCTTTCATATCTTAAGGTGTGGAAAAGATATATATATCCATATTTTGTAGCAATTTTTTTTTTTTTTTTTTTTTTTTTTTTTTGAACGGTGACTTTTGTTAATGAGTGACCCATTGTCACTGAACCCCGTCATATTGGTTATGTGACTTCATGTACTTGTAAGAAAAGGCCATACTTTAAAGCTTTAGGTAAAGAATTAGGAGTTAGGGTGGTACAAGTAGGGTGGATTCGTGGATTTTTAATCGGTGTTATTTCAAAACATATATATATATATATATATACACACGGTTAAAATAGTATCCACTCGAGTACTGAATGTGTGTAAAAGCATGAAATATGTAAAAAAAAAAAAGTTTATTGCAGTTGTATAAGCATGAATTTTAATAAAAAAAAGTATGTCTAAATTTATGATTATCCATACTTAAAACCGAAACATACTACTAAAACACTTGCATTATAAATAAAAGAGTGAATTTCAAATTTTGTCATTTATCTTTATTCTCCTTTTTCAAACGGTGTTCTTTGTCTTTTAAATTTATGATTTTTGTACTTTATGATTTCAAATCTTACACGTTATATCCTTTAGGTCTAACTCAGTTAATATTTTTTGCTAAATCTAGTCACGTGTCTTGCATATAAGGGCATTTTCTTCTATTCACCTCTACAGGAGCAATTTGTGTAAATAACACATAGAGTAAACTGCCATTTTGGTCCCTGTGGTTTGGGCACTTTTGCCATTTTAGTCCAAATCTCAAACTTTTTACATCTGGGTCCCTGTGGTTTCGTTTTTGTTGCCATTTTGGTCCAAAACTCAAATCAGATCAGATTTCTCAAAAAAACCTGCTATTTTGTCCTTTTCTGAAGGGGCATTTTGGTCATTTTAAAAAAAAAACCCTGTCTATCTCTCTTCTCTCCTCTCTATCTGCAGATCACCAAAAAAACCCCTGTCTCTCTCTCTCTCTCTTTTCTCTCTCTCTATTTGCAGATGATCACCAAAAAACCCATCTCTCTCTCTTCTCTCTCTCTATCTACAGTCTATACCCTTCACTTAGGGTTATATGACAGTGAGCAAAGAAGAACCAGAAGCACCTGAACCACCACCGCCCTCATCCAACCTGAACTACCTTCATCAAACCCAGATCATCAAACCCAGATCAACTCTTCACACAAAAATACAGTTTATCCACATCCACCCCCAATCTCTCGATCTCTCCATCTCGATCTCCGATTCAGACGGGGGTTCCGGTGCCGGTGACGGCACACAGCGGCAATAGCAGGACCCGGTAAGCACTCCTCTCAGTTCCTCGTTTTCTTGTATGTTTCTGATGAAGACGATGACGGTTGCTGATGTTAATGATGGTGTCAGTGGTGATGTTACTCGACGGAACCGCCGGCAACGGAACCAGCCGGCGGCGACGGTAATGGAGGTGATGATATGGTCAGGCTTTGATTTTGGCTCGGGTTACCAGGAAGAGGTTTAATGGTTCGGGTTTTGTTCGGATTTTGAAGAACTTGGATTTTGAAGAAGATGATGGGTTTGGGTTTGCTTTGGGTTTGGTGAAGGTGGTGACGGCGGCTGTTTGACGTAGTTGGGTGGCCGGTGGTGGTGGTAGTGGCGATAATGAAGCCAGTTGATTACCAAAATGACCAAAAGGTTTAGGGATATGTTGAAGAAGATGATGGGTTTGAATATTGGTCTGTGAAATCGAATACGAGTTTTATGATTCTGTATATATTAAATTTTAGATATTGTAGTTTTGTTATATATTCAGATCGAATTTAACATTGTGCAAAAGTTTTATGTTGAAATTAGATTCGTTCATTTTTAGTAGATTCTTGATATCTACTGGGAAGATGAATTGTGTTTTTTTTTGGAAGATGAACTCTAAATGGGGGGTATAATGACCAAAATGCCCCTGAGAAAAAGGACAAAAATCAGGGGTTTTTTTTTAGAAATCTGACCTGATTTGAAATTTGGACCAAAATGGCAACAAAATGCAAACCACAGGGACCAAAATGGCAGTTTACTCTAACATATATAAAAAACTACTCTCTTTAATTTTACCACCATCACCATCCACCCCACCACCACTCCCAACCACCACCCACTGCCCCCAACCTGCCAAACCACCACCACCCACCGCAGCACTCCAAAACGAAGTCGTCGGCCACCACATATACCACCTCCATCGCTGACACCTATACCATATCTCTACACCATCGCATCATGTTTGTAAACCAACAGAACCCACTTCAAAAAGCACAAAATATCATTCACAATTTTCAAAAACCACGAAAAAAAACCATTCAAAAACCACAAAGTTCACAAAACCCACTTTAATTCTCAATAATGGCGTCGGTACCGTCTGCATTTTGGTTTTCGGTTACGGCAGTCAGCATTGGGGTTTCTGAGATGGGTTCCCTTCATAAATATCAAATCTTAAATGGGGTTTGTGAGATTTGGCAACAATTTCTTGAATTTATAGAGAATCGGTTGCAGTTATCGGTGGTTGGTGGAGGTCGGAGACAAGAGAGACAAGGTGTGGAGGTGTGGTGGACGAAGGGGGGTTGGGTTATTATACGTTACTGCTGGTGTGGTGGAGTTGTGGTGGACGAAGGGTGGTGGTGGTGGTGGAAGGAGGTTGTGTTGTTGGAAGGGGGTGTGGTGGACGAAGGGGGGTTGGGGTTATGATATGGTGGTGCTGGTGTGGTGGTCTGGTGGAACTGTGGTGGACGAAGGGTGTGATGGTGGAAGGAGGCTGTGGTGATGGAATGTACAGAGAGGGATAGAGATGGAGTTTGTTAAGAAAGAAAGAGAATAAGATATAACTATACGGGTATGTTATTCTACAAAGGCTCTTAATTGTAAGAAGTGTAAGAAGGATTTATAGAGTGACAAGTGTCCAATAACCTAAAATTAAACCCACTACATCACCACCCAAAACCTAAACACCCACCCCCACCCCACCCAAAAACCTAAACCCCCCACCCCCCACCACCTCCCAAAAACCTAAACCCCCCACCCCCTACCCCCCCCCCCCCTCCCCGGGCAAAAAAAAACAAAAAAAAAACCATACCTCACAAAAAAAAACCCCAAAAAACCTAACCCCCCCACCCTCACCCCCCAAAACCCTAAGAAAAACTAACCCCCCCCCCCCACCCCTAAAAACCTAAAAAAACCTAACCCCCCACCCCCCAAAAATCTAAAAAAAACTAAACACCCACCCACACCCCATCACCACCCAAAAACCTAAACTCCCACCCTCTCGGCCAAAAAAAAAAATTTTTTGTTGGTGGGTGATGGGGGGTGGGGGTTTAGGTTTTTGGGTGGTGGTGGATGTTTATTTATTTATTTATTTTTTTGTATAGTGGGTTTTTTTTAGGAGCCTTTGTACCCTTCTTACAATTAGGATCCTTTGTATTTGATCATAACCCATAACTATACATCGCTATATAATTAATTATTTATTTTATTTATAGTAAATTACGTTTTTGGCCCCTGTGGTTATATCACTTTTACTATATTAGCTCAAAATAAGAATTTTTAACATATCTGCCCCCATGGTCTCTATAACTAACTATTTTGGCCCTTAAGTCTAACCATTTTGGTCATCATGGTCTCTATAACTAACCATTTTGGTCCCCCTGATCTCTAGACTTAGGGGCCAAAATGGTTAGTTATAGAGATCATAAGGGCAGATTTGTTAAAAATTCTTATTTTGAGCTAATATAGTAAAAGTGATATAAACACAGGTGCCAAAAACGTAATTTACTCTTTTATTTAAGATTTATTATTTTAAATAATATCGTAAAAGGACAAAATGTCCTCATGTGCTAGACACATGACCAGATTTAACCAAAAATATTAAATGGGTTAGACCTAAAGGATATAACGTGCAAGATTTGAAATCATAAAGTGCAAAACTCGTCAATTTAAAAGATAAAGGAGACCGCTTGAAAAGAAGTATAAAAATAAAGGACAAAATTAGAAATTCACTCTAAATAAAAGTTATTCATCGAAAGGGGAGGTATTGGATTCAAGTCTTACAGACGACAAGAGTAAAGAAATTTGCCGTTCACAAAAAAAAGCTATTCATTCCTAAAACGAAAACATACTCCTTAAATACTTACATTATAAATAAAAGTTATTCATTCATATAACGTATAAAAGAAATACTACCTTAATTTCAACTCATTTATGCTTAAACAAATTAATTTGTGTCTTAAATACATTACATTCGTCTCCTTTTTTTTTATGAGAGCTAAATCATTATTTTGATACATAATTTTTGTAATCACGTCATGTTATTTAATTATAAGAACGTGTATTATAAATCATGGTTGTAAAACAAGGTTTTCAAGGCCGAGTACTCCCCGAGTAGTCGCTACAAGGTAGGCTGGCGAGGCGACCTTCTTTGACTCTGCCTAGTTACTTGGAATCGGTCAAACGCGGTCAACCTTGGCCAAAATCATATCTAGTAGGTTAACTCGGGCCGAGATTGACTTAAAAAAATAATAAAACATAATTTCTATGCCTATCATTAGGGGTGTGCATGGGTCGGTTTGGTTCGGTTTTTACTATTAACCATAACCATAACCATAACCAAACTATGGTTACGGTTAATCTGTTATGAAGTCGGTTATGGTTCGGTTTTGGTTAATTTCGGTTAAGTAACCAAGCAAGGTTTGAAATAAATAGGGTTGTGCACGATTTGAACTTAGCTTGAGCCTATTTTATAAGATAACGGAGACTAAACTTTTTGGTTAAACTACCAATTTAGGGTTCTTTTTAATAATGTAATTCTCAAACAAAAACAATTATGGCCATAACACCTTAGTTCTTTATCAAAATAAAAGGCATCTATATCAAGATCATTTTGTTACTAACATACTTTTATCTTAGTAAAAACCCTCTATATGATTTTGTAAAACACAAATACATTATATAAAGTTAATATCACAAGTTCGGTTCGGTTTTGGTTATATCGGTTAACCAAAGTTTCATAACCATAACCATAACCGATTGAGCGGTTATACAAAGTTTCATAACCATAACCATTGGTTATATTGGTTATCGGTTATTAGTGGTTCGGTTATGTTGGTTATGGTTCGGTTATCGGTTATGGTGATTAATTTGCTCACCCCTACCTATCATATTAAAGAATAAATATCATTTCACTTATTTTGTTATAGATATTAGTAAATTTATATTATTTGACATATATTTAATTTCCAAAAACTAATTTCTTTATAATTTAACATGTCCAAGTACTCTCCGCCTAGGCCGGATACTCTCAACTCCTCGGTCGACCGACTAGAGAGCGTCTAACGACTTTTGCAATCATGCCATAAATAAAAGTTATTCATTCCTATAACGTATAAAAGAAATACTACCTTAATTTCAACTCATTTATACATAAACAAATTATTTTTGTAATCACGTCATGTTATTTAATTATAAGAATGTGTATTATAAATAAAAGTTATTCATTCCTATAGGCTATAAAGGAAATAGTACCTTAATTTCAACTCATTTATACATAAACAAATTAATTTGTGTCTTAAATACATTACATCCGTCTCCTATTTTTTTTTGTTTAAGAGAGCTAAATCATTATTTTGATACATAATTTTTGTAATCACGTCATGTTATTTAATTATAAGAATGTGCTTATTGTTGGATTAATTTTCGTATTATGGGCCTAATTGTGTAGGATTAAGGCACCGGCCCATGGAGTCATAACATATGTTGGTTTTGTGCTTATGGGGTTGTTATTGATTTGCATGTAGGGATCAAGTTGGGTCTTCTTATATAATCATAATTGTGTATAGGATTATGGTTATAAGGGATTATTGTAAGTAAGTTATGAGTAACTTTCTTAGTTGCATTAATACGTGAGTTTACTCTAAATCTTGTGTGAAAGATATTAATTGAGTCATCTTGAATTAGTATCAGAGCCGTTCAAAAATCAAGGAACTCGTAAAAGCTTTCTACCTGTTGCGCAAATCCAACAAAAGAGAAAGTTGTAAAAGCTTCTATAACAACCCTCCTAATTAATATTCCGACACCTCTAATATAATTAAAATGTCCTTATATGTCTCAATACATACCCCGCATGCGAAAACCGAGCCCAAAGTACCTTACATAATTAAAAATAAAATAAAAATCAATTTTTAAGTACGCTCGCGGGCCGCGAAGGATTGACCTTCGGGCTACGCGGGACGCGACAGTCAGTCACCATGGCTCCACCCGGTGCTGCCACGTGTCACGCAATGTGTCGAGTCTAGTTCGATGACCGGTCAAGGCTAAAGCCTATAACACCTATGTCGCGGGCCGCGTAAGACCTTGGTATTGTCTTCGCGGGGCGCGACAAACCCTCTGAGCAGCCCTATAAATAGCAACCTTCGGCAATTCAGTCGAATTCGCTCACGATCTTTCCCTCTCTCGAATTTCTGCATAGTTGAAGTAATATTTGGGTAGTATATCCCCCTAATTAACGAAGTTCTGCCCCGTTGTAAGTATCATAACCCCGGTTACGTATTAGATACGCTGCCCGATTGATCCGAGGTTCCGTAATGGTTGTCGTGGTTCTGCCCGACGTAGTCGTTGGAATACCATCTCAGGGAAGGTATTACTAATGTAAATATTGGGTTATTATACTAACGCGTGTGCATTTGTGTATTTAATAGATAATCACCAGGAGATCCTTAAGGAAAACTCTAAGACAGCAATGTGGGTAATCTCATTTTTGTAAACTGTTTTTTACAAAACCTCACTTAATTAATACTATATTAAACAGTGATTGAGTATTTGTATTCTACAATTATCGTCGGTATGTTGGGGTTTTGTATACAAAATTTGTTACTACCTTGTGAGGAGTAACATGACCACAAGTCGGGTTGACAGTACCATGGGTGGTAATTAAAGTAGATGGAAACAAATGTAATTGCGCGACCGCCCTCAATACTATACAATGGTTTTTACTTAACTTGATTAAACTGGTATTCACTCACCAGTAGTTCCCACTGACAAAATATTTTCAAACGCGTTTCAGGTAACAAAATGTGAAAGCCAAATAGAAGTCAGCTGGACAGCACTGAAGGCTTGGAAAAGTGGCAATAAAGTTACCTAAAATAAAGAGATGTTTTATTTAAATAAAATAGGGTTTATCCCTATAAAAATGTGTGTACTTGAAACTTGGGATTTTCCCATGTGCTTAATATATTAAAAGCGTGGTATTTTACTCTGATAAAATATTTCCTAACTACGGTACTGATGTAATAACCGCTGCCAAAATGATAAACACCTGGATACCACCGAAACTGGCCGCGGCCGCCCGTTCCCGGGTTATTAAGGGACGGGGGTTGCGACAGCTTCCCATTGGTACGTGTAAAAAGATATCTTAATAGACTCTACAAAACAAAACAAAACTGAAAGTGGGAAACTAGTGTGTTTACCCCTTGAGTTGATTCATGGTAACTTATACGGATTGATTACCCCTTCTACTATAGTGGGTAACAGGTATGTTTTTGTGTCAATTGATGGTCACTCACTATTCATGTGGAGTAGTGTGCTGAAGACTAAGAGTGATACGTTTGAGACCTACAAGCGGTATAAAAGGTTGATTGAAAAACAAACCAATGAAGTCATCAAGACCCTACGAATTGCTAGAGGGTGAGTTCATATCACATGCATTCAATCATTTTTGCGAGGGTGAAGGCATAAATTGACATTTGATCGCCCCATAAACACCATAACAAAACAATGTGCTAGAGCGTTGATGCGTGTGTAGTTTGTATGGTTTTTAATGTATATTTTAAGCCCTTTTACACTTTTTAGCCAAGTTTTAAATTTATAAAACACGATATTTACTAACACTAAACACACATATGGGCAAGTGCACCCATCATGAGCGTAGTATAGTGTTGGTAAGATACCGATGTCGTCCAAGGACACAAGAGCTTTTAGTACCGGTTTATCCTCAACGTCTAATCAAATCAAAAATTTAGAAAAAAAGTTTTTAAACTAGAAAAATAAAACTAACTAAAATGCTGAAAAATAAAATAAAATAAAAAACAGATAGACAAGATGAATCACTTGGCTCCGACTCGTGTTTAGTGTAACCTTTGATTATTTCCGCACTTTTGCATTTTTTTAAGAGATTATCTTAGTTATTGTAGTAGGCCCCTCTTTTGAAGGTGACGTTACCCTCAACCCAGTAGTTTGAGTCAGCAAGGATACAATCCTAAAGGGTCGGATTATTGAAAGATAATTAATTAAGTTATTAATGCATATTATGGTAGGCCCCTCTTTTGAAGGTGACGTTACCCTCGGCTAAGTAGCCTGAGTCAGCAGGGATACAGTCCTAAGTAGTCGGTTTAAAGTATTAATAGTAGCTTACATATGAGGGGATCAAAGAGTTTGGACATAACATGCCTTTTTAAAATTCCATTTATATACAAGTTCACATATCTCACGGGGAATCACTCAACACTCGGCCGAAGATGTATTTTAGTGAATCACTTGAGAGCGGCATGGAACTTACTCCTACCATAAGCTTGCCAAGCAATCAATCCTCCTCCTTTTTAACTATAAACCTTTGTAAATATCAAGAGGACTTTTGGGTGAAGGGTTAGGCTTGGGTTAAAGGTGGGTGGTTGGGTTAGTGGTTAGTAAAAGGGTGAAAAGCGTAAAAACATCGGTTTTCGTAAGACTTTTTATTTTTGCAATTTTTATTTTATTTATTTATTTATTTTTTGGTGAAGCCATTATTCAAACAAAGTTATTTTTGATGAATTTGCTTGTTTATTTCTTTTGCTTCATCATCAACATTTTTTTTTTTGAAAAGTCATACGAAAAACCGAGCTTGTTACTAAAACAAAGGGTTAAAAATAAAAAAAAAGGTTTTGGTGGGTGAAAGGGTGTTTGGTTTGGGTTAAGAAATCAAAAGGTTTAGGCTCAAAGGGGTTAACTAGGGGGATTTTGGGTAGGTGGTAAAAAAAAAAGAAAAAATAATGGTGTAGAAATAAAAAGGGTTAGTCCTAATGCCTCCATCTTTTACTTACTCGGGTTTAAGTTGGTAAGGACCGGGAATGTATCGTCGTGGCACGTTCTAGAGTTGTAAGAACCAAGCGGTTATTCACACAAGAAACGAAAAATGAGCATTTAGTTTAAAGATATGTATTTGTATGCTCAATAAAGGCTCAAAACTCACTTTTGTGGGAATGGGTTTTTTATGTGATCAAGTATATATAATCA
The DNA here is from genome assembly GCA_030545235.1 of Helianthus tuberosus. Lineage (NCBI taxonomy): Eukaryota > Viridiplantae > Streptophyta > Magnoliopsida > Asterales > Asteraceae > Helianthus > Helianthus tuberosus. The sequence continues at coordinate 3,862,402 of JARYGA010060224.1, forward strand.
AATTTTAACTAAACTTGTCATGCCTTTTCATAATTTTCTTATGTTGATTCTTTTTATCACGACGATATCGGTTGTAAATTTGTAAAAATATAACCTTTATAGAATTTGAAATTCCCAAGTTAAACCTAGACAAGTAAAAAAAATGAATTTTTTTTTGAAAAAATTTGGGGTGATTAGCGGTTCCAATAGAGTTTTGTGTAAGGCTTGTAATTAGGACTTGCAGGATTCAAAATTTTAGCATCCCCCCCCACACTTAAATTACACGTTGTCCTCAATGTGTCCCAAAAATAAGTTTTTAGGTTGATTGAATGTGTAAAAGGGTGTGAAAAAACAAAATTTTATGTTACTGGGTGTCTGGACACGGCCCCGTGGTGTCCGGGCACGGCCCCGTGTTCAGTCGCCAGTAACAAAAAGTTGTAAAAAGAAACAGAAGCCTGGACACGGGGGCGTGTTGGGTGAACACGGCCCGTGTCCAGTTTACCTGAACTGGGCATTTTCTGCAGACTGTGCAGCACGGGGCCGTGTTGGGCGGGCACGGCCCGTGCTGAACTTGCTGTAATGAAGAAAATTTTGTCTGATGGCCCTGTTTTCGTGCATGGGGTGTTGGTCCAAGTTTCCCTTGTTATCCTTCACCATCCCGAGTGTGTTTTATCCATTACAACATCATCCAAACACCAAATTAGCTAAAACCATCATTCATTAAGTCATAGAGAGAATTACATAATAATCCTAAAAAGTTAAAATTCTAGATAATTAGGTCAAAGAAACACAAGATATCTAAACCAAGAAGTTCTAGCCTACTACTTATTCTATTAGCAAAATTTCCGAAAAGATAATTCCCTCGGTTAGATGCGGCTTGAAAAACTTCTTTCTCCGGGCATGGGCCCCTCACACGTCGGCGAGCCACTCCTCTATCTCCCTAGGAAGAAGAAAGGCGGGCTCATTGGCATTGGTTTTAGGGGGTGCAACCTCCACCGGGACTTCTTGTAGATCTTCAAGAGGAGGTTCCGCTGGAATGTCGTCCCAACCGGTAGGATTGTTGATTCCAAGTGCTAGGTTCCAATCCTCTTGAGGGAGGATCGGTTCCATGGGAGGTGTTACAAGAATGTTTAACCTCTGGTGCAAGAGGTTTATTTCTTGAAAACTGTTTTCCAACCCCACCGTAAGATAATTTATACGATCTATTAGGACCTCCTCTACCGAAGTCATCTCGTCAAGAGCTTCACGTAATGCCATTACGTAACGTACGAGAGTTGCTTCGATTGATGACCTTCTCTCCCTTCGACTGTTTCTGGAGTGCGCAGAAGAAGTTCCACTGTTTTGACTAGACATTCTACGAAAACAAACCAACAATAGTTCATTTTAATGAAACAGTACATCGGACACGGCCCCGTGCTCAATGAGCATGGCCCCGTGTTCACCTTTCTGCAGATTTTTGGAACAAAGAATCTTGGAGTTTTAAATTATTTTTCCAACTTATGAAGCATTTTTGAACAGAAATAACTTAAAACAATGTTGCATAACTTATTTTTAACAAGATTTCTTGGACAAAAATCTAATAATCAACACAATAAAGCTTGAGAACAAGCTTCAATAGAGGTGTTGAGACAAGAAAGATGAAGAAGAAGGCAATGGATAAAAGAAGAAAGGACAAGATGGTTGTTAGAACCTTCTTTTAGAAAATACCTAGGATGGTAGGTGAGAAGATCCTTTCAAATCTCTGTCCCTGGATGGTCCAAATGTGCAGGATTCTTGGCTGCATTTATAGAAATCGACAGCATGCTGGACACGGCCCCGTGTCGGCTGGACACGGCCCCGTGTGCAGGCAAGATCCTGACACATTTTGTCTGTATTCTGACAAAAAGTCAGAAAGGAATCTTTTGTTGGACACGGGGGCGTGTTGACCTGGGCACGACCCCGTGTCGAAAGGCTGTTTATGAAGTTTGTCTATTTTTAAGGAACTTTTCTGGATCGGGCGGCTCCTTACTGGATGGAACAACCCCAAAGTGCCTAAGATACCTTAATTGCTCTAGATTAAGACGAGAACGCAAGAGGTTGTCGGTGAGGGTGATTCCTATGCTATATGTAGGTGGACAAGTCCAACCCTTTCCCGGGCTATCGTTAAAGAAGGTGTATGCCGAATCGCTCAGATCTATGTATGCATCGAACGAAGTCGATGGGGAGTCCTTCACGGCACAATCGACACAGGGACGACTATCGCTCAAGTCCTCACTAGAGTTAGAGGTAACATCGGTAACACCGAAGTTGTTTTTATTTGAATGCGATCCCAACAATTCTTCTTGGTTATCGTCTTAAGATAAATTATTGAAATCTATCCTAAGTTCTTCTAACCAATTAAGATTTAGATCTTCCATTTGAAATAGTTCATCAAGAAGCATTTCTCCTAGAAGATCCGGTTGAGAGCATTCGAGGGAGAGATAGGGATTATTTTTACTTTCGCCCCTCTTAAGGCTACATGAAAACAGTGGGTCTATATAGTGGGGCTTATAATTTAGAAAATAACATTCTAATTCTTTATGGGAACCACCACATATTTGACACCACGTACCATAAGAGTGCCGAAAGTAAAAAATATCAGTATCACTCATGTTTGTGTCAGAAATTACCAACCGTCGGGATCTTACGGTTCTGTTTTCAGTAACTGAAACTTGGGCACGGGGCGCGTTGAGTGGGCACGGCCCCGTGTTCAGCTTACTGTCTGACTTAAAACAGGATTGCCAGTTCCAATGATTGGGCACGGGGCGTGTTCAGCGGGCACGGCCCGTGCTGAGTTCTGCAGAAGCTGAAAAATTAAGAAAAACCTAAAAAAATAGAAAAATTAGAAAAAACGATTAGGCCGTTGATTCCTAACTTTCTTAAAATCCTTGTGTGTAACACCCCGAAAACGGGTTTGGTAATCAAACCCTGTTAATACTAAGAGACGGGTAAAATACAGTTAGTGGTAAAATTTAACCCGATGAATATTAGGACTTAAACAATAATCCTAATATTAAAATAAAAAGAGAATAAAAGCTTTTGAGAAAACAAAGCTTATAGGAAGCCCGAGTTAACGGGAGTTAAAATAAAACGGGTTCTAACTCCCGGAAACCCACTAAGTTAACTAGGAATAATTAACCTAGTTAGTAAAGTGTAGTTAAGTGAAAACAATAAAGAAAAACAAGGACTAGTAAACCTTTTATAAAAAGTTGGAACTAAAGGGACCAAAGTTGGAACAAAAGAAACTTAAGTTTTATAAACAAAAATTAGACATAACACACACACTAGGTGGGTGTATGTCGTACGACCAGGAGGTTCTTTTGGAGCCAAAACCCTAACTCAAGCTAAATTCATCAAATTGGAGGTTGATTCTAGCCTCAAATAAATGCATGAACACAAATTCATGATCACCTAAGCATGGGGATCACAAGGTATGTTAAATTTTGGTATTTGGTGATACTTTGAAATTATGATGAACAATCATAATCGAAATTCTGGAATGAATGTTGAATCTATGAGTGTTATTGTGATGAAATCCATGTTTAGGAACAACCCTAGTTAATAATTTGATAAACTAGTGTTGAAAAATAGAAATTTGATGATTACCCATATGTGTGCTAAGTGGGTTTTATGACATGAAGATGAACACTTGAATTAGAGTGTTAAATTGATGAATATTGATGTTATGATACTAGTACTAGGTGTAGTTCATGAACACTAGACATGGAGGTTTGAATTTTGATGTTAACCTTGGTAAAAATAACTAGTTATGAACTAGTTTGTAAATGTGTAAAAGTATGCCCATTAGGTGTTTGATAAAATGCCTAAATGAATGCTAAAATGTGGAAATTTCGGGTGAAACACATATTTGAATTATATGACAAATTATGCGAAGTATGAACCGATAAGGATTCAAAGCATAAAGTTAATCTAGACTTAATTGTGTAAATGATCAAAGAAGTTAACTTTTGATAAGTTAAGTTAACTAATGAAGAAGTCGAATAGAAGTTTCGACATAGAAAATAAGTGAGGTGGAATAGTCGTGATTTTTAATGACTAATTTAACCACCTCGTAAATGTTGACAATAGTTTGACGCCTAACGAGCTAGGTGGAGGCTTGGGAAAGAAGCGGTCAAACGAATCAAGCATGAGAAGAAAGGCGTATTCGGGATGCGAGGTAAGTCAAAGCTTACACCTTTTATTTAATATCTATTGCTTTTATAGATTTTGAATAATCAAAAGTCCCATTTGACTTATGATGTTTCGACCCGACATGCGCGGTTCGGGACAAAAGACAATAATGATAAACCATGTTGAATGGTTAAAAAGAGCTAATAAGGTCATTTAGTCATGTAATGACTAATAAATAACGAGTTTTGAATGATTTACCTTATAAGGTAAATTGATACAATTAATAAGGGTAAAACGGTAATGTGGTCACTCGTTGACGATAACCGTTAGTTTTAAAGGACACCTTATGGCGTAAGATATAAAGGGGTCAAAATAATCAAGAAATAGATCTATAAGTAAATTGAACGTACGGTGTAAACCGGTACAAGTTATGTAGACGAGATGATCATAAATCCATCTCGCAAAAGTAAACGGTCATTTAGACCAAACGGGTCAAAAGGTGAAAATATCACCCTTTGACAATATCGGCTAATGTTTTGTCGAGTTGCATGATTACAGGAATAAATATCGATTGAATGTTGACATCGCTATTACTTAGCGGCTACTAAGACAAGGTATCAAAACGGGTCAATATATTGATTCGAGCCAGGAATGTATAATTAGTCAATTCATCATTTGAACTTGAAGTTCAGTGAGGGCTAAACAAGTTAAAATGGACATTGGGTTATCTTTTAAGTAAACCGAATGATTTAAGTTATAGTCATTGTGTTTTGAAAACATAATGGCTATTTAAACAAGATCCTAGTTTAAAAGTGGAATTTTGGTCAATTACGACACTAAAAGTCTTTTGTTGTAAAGAAAGGATTTAAGATGACCGAAACGCCCTCGTAAGCTAAATCGAGCAAACGAATCTTAAGAGTTGTTTAAAAACAAGTTACATGATCAAGCAAATACTTTGAATAAGTATAAAAAGTGAAAGGGGTAAATCTTGGGTCAAATGACTCTATATGGGTCTTTGCCGTAAAATGATAGACCGAGGGATAAAACTCAGAATATATAGATCTCCACATTAAATCCACCACAAATATAGTTGTGGTGGAAGATTACTTGGTAAGAAATGTGAAAATATAAAGCTAGATACAAATGAAAGCGAATCATGTTTAAAATATACTTAAATACCCTTAACGGGTCAAAATAAGCATATGAGCGAAAACAGGTTAAGAATGCGTAAGAAACGCGTGATTCGAACCTAATATGATAGTCAATATTGAAATGATGATTCTCATGAGTTTATAGATCAAATAAACATGTTTGTTTGATAAAAACACGAACGGGTCAAAATTTGGTAAAAAGGGTAATAAGTCGAAGACTTAAAAGTCTGAAATTTTATTAATCCAGATATTGGATTTTAACTCCATGAGATGGAGAATTAAATTACGGACGCGTAGGAAAAAGAATCGCGTAAAACGGACTTGTATAGTGAAAGTTATGCAAGTTCTAAGTTAATATTTGGTGAATTTTCGTAGCTGGGCAAAGTGCAGCAACAATAAAGAAACTTGCTGTCAAAAAGGGGCCTAGGTGGGGCGTCTAGCCCCCCCTGAATCCCAAAATTGTTTAATTTTGATTGTTTGACCCACATAACTTGTTTAAACTTGTTATTTAACTATCAAAACTAACTTTTAAGTTGGTTTTGATCATAGGTGAATGTCAAGAGTGCCCGGGTGAAGATCAAGCTCGATGAGGAACCGAACACGATAAAATACAAGCTTCCGCGCGACATTTCGTCGTATCTTTTAAACGACGAATTCAATTACATTAAGTTGTATATTCTTTTAAATTGTAAAAGTTTTAACTAACCTTATTTATCAAAATTACATGTTTGTTTTCGTAAACTATACGAAAACATTAAATTAATAACAAGGGTGTTACAAGTTGGTATCAGAGCTCAAGGTTAAAAGAATAAAGTGTTCGGTTCGAGGCTTGATCGCAAATCCGGTAAGTACAAGTATGTCAATGGGCTGGTATGATTAAAGTGTTGAGAACAACACATATGGTTATCGTGTAATACACGTTCCCCTAATTAAAAAGATTGAAATAGTTGACGAAAATACGCGCGTTGACGCGTATAGTAGAAAAAACCTTGTATTATATTACGGGCGATTATTGAAAATTGATATTATTAACTCTTGTAAATGTCTTAGTTAAAGGACACTCGCATATGAAGATAGCGAGAGTCTAACAAATCATGGATTTGACAGAGGAACGGTCCAAAGAGTATGCTCATCAAGGACCTAAATCGCGTAGCGACCGCGAACAAGGCTAATGGCAAGAGAAGCCCGTTAGGGCAAGCATTACCAGGTGCACATTTTAAATTTAATTGCACAAATAGTAATATGCAACAAATACGTAGAGATTGAAAGTTGCATATGTAGATTAAAAACTTGGAAAAACCCGAATAGAAAATCTATCCGGGATATTGTTTCCAAGAGAAACAAATAGAGGCATTACTTACATGGGGTGTAATGTGAAAATTATAAAAATGTCATGTATACCAGGTATTGATCGCTTACTCTGGCCAAGTAAGTGGTGAGCACGTGGTACCATGAACTTTTTATGATGGACACGCTTACACCCGATGTAGTAAGGACGGGGTGAGTGGGACAAATTAAAAAGTACCCAAATGAATCAGATAAGCAAAATATTTGATAATAATGTAAACGCACAGCCGAGTGACGGAAGCGTATTACATTAGGATAATGAGCCCGAGTGAAGGGACAAAGAAACATGTAAAATGATTAAAGTACGCACTGGGAGGGGGTGTACTTACACTCGAACCTGGAAAATGCAAACATGTAAAATGATTTAGACATGTATTGGGAGGGAGTGTACTTACACTCGAACCCGGAAAACGCAAACATGTAAAATGATTTAGACAAGTATTGGGAGGGAGTGTACTTACACTCGAACCTGGAAAATGCAAACATGTAAAATGATTTAGACATATATTGGGAGGGAGTGTACTTACACTCGAACCCGGAAAACGTAAACATGTAAAATGATTTAGACATGTATTGGGAGGGAGTGTACTTACACTCGAACCCGGAAAACGCAAACACGTAAAATGATTTAGACAAGTATTGGGAGGGAGTGTACTTACACCCGAACCCGGAGGATGCAAAACATGTGAAATGATTAAGATATGCATTGGGAGGGGGTGTACTTACACTCGAACCCGGAAAATGCAAATATGTCCCTTAACGGGTCGTTTTTGTAAAACGTCAAACTTAAGGACAAATTCAGAATATAAAAATGAAGCGAGGTCTTAATGCATACCGGGAGGGTTGCAATAATAACGACTTCGGTAAAACACCCGGTTGATGGGTAAGAATTAAACACATGCGTAAACCAAGAGACGTGAACGCGGGTTGAAAATTCAAAAGACTTGGATTATGAATTATGACCATAAAATTTCGTAAAAGAAATTTTGAATAAATATGTTCATCTATTTTAAAGTTGAACGGGTCGAATATAATATCATGCCGGACGACATGAGTAAACGCAAGCAGGATAATGGTAGTGTTAAAAGCAAAAGAATAATGAGCCCGGTAACGGGACATAATCAAATATGAATGTATGTAAACTGGATAATGGTGAGCATAAGATAAACTGACACATAAATGACGTGAGAAGTCATAAAGTCAGAAAATTTGTTCGAAAAGAAACGAATGTAGCCTTAGACTACGTTCAAGGTCAAAGAAAATACCAAGGCGAAAATAAATGATTTTAAACAAAAACAGGATGCCTTGACACCAAACATGTATTTTAAGAATGACATGAGTAAGGAATGATCTACGGGATCAACCTAACCTTTGGGGTTATAAACAATGGAAATGTCTACGAGACTAAAACGACCCACGGGTCATGACTAGAAAGAAATAGATTATAAGGACCTCGCCTTAAAGAGGTGAAAGTCTAATAAAATAGCCTATAAGACAAAGTGATAAAAACTACGGGTTAATTAGACAAAGCGAGGGAATAAATTGAGAATCCCCGCATAAAACAAAGACTGTAAAAGAATAAATTTTGGACTGTTAATATCCTGGTATGGATAATTGACAAAAGTTAAAGAGAAGATGCTAAACTAAAACTTCAGTTTTGATAAGAAATAACGTTTTTACAAATATAAATTCTAATAGGAATTTAAATAGTAAGCATAAAAGATACAAGTCTTGACACTGATAGGCGCAAGACGATATATTCGAAAAGAGATATTTTCGAAAAATGAAAGGTTGATATAAATTAAACATGATGTGACACGATCACGGTCAAGAAATGCAATGTGAAGTAGAATCACATTATAACCAAGCGAGCGGTAAAAAGTAACTGGACTAATAAGTCTAGTTAGTGAGACCGGTTAAGGTCATTTAAATAAATTTGGTCGCTTGTAAGCGGTGGATTCGGTATAACTGAACCGAATAAATGAAATTGAAAACAAAAGAAATGGTTGCTAAAAGTGAGAGATTTCACTAAAGACCTTTAAACGGGTCAAAGTAACGGATTCATAAAGAGTTCGATAATATATAAAAGCGATGGATATCGCTAAGTTAACTAAACTAGTAGAAGTAACGAAATTACGTTATTTCAAGTTGCATTATGTCGTATGAGATACGTAGATGATTAGTAACCAAAATGATATTATCATACTTTTCGGGTAATACCAACAATTGGTTAAAATATGAGCAATGCTCAATTGATTATCGAGATTAAATGCATGGAGTTAAACTCGATAAATCATGTAAGAAAAAGGTTTCGAGGACGAAGCCTCTTTAAGGGGGGTAGACTTGTAACACCCCGAAAACGGGTTTGGTAATCAAACCCTGTTAATACTAAGAGACGGGTAAAATACAGTTAGTGGTAAAATTTAACCCGATGAATATTAGGACTTAAACAATAATCCTAATATTAAAATAAAAAGAGAATAAAAGCTTTTGAGAAAACAAAGCTTATAGGAAGCCCGAGTTAACGGGAGTTAAAATAAAACGGGTTCTAACTCCCGGAAACCCACTAAGTTAACTAGGAATAATTAACCTAGTTAGTAAAGTGTAGTTAAGTGAAAACAATAAAGAAAAACAAGGACTAGTAAACCTTTTATAAAAAGTTGGAACTAAAGGGACCAAAGTTGGAACAAAAGAAACTTAAGTTTTATAAACAAAAATTAGACATAACACACACACTAGGTGGGTGTATGTCGTACGACCAGGAGGTTCTTTTGGAGCCAAAACCCTAACTCAAGCTAAATTCATCAAATTGGAGGTTGATTCTAGCCTCAAATCAATGCATGAACACAAATTCATGATCACCTAAGCATAGGGATCACAAGGTATGTTAAATTTTGATATTTGGTGATACTTTGAAATTATGATGAACAATCATAATCGAAATTCTGGAATGAATGTTGAATCTATGAGTGTTATTGTGATGAAATCCATGTTTAGGAACAACCCTAGTTAATAATTTGATAAACTAGTGTTGAAAAATAGAAATTTGATGATTACCCATATGTGTGCTAAGTGGGTTTTATGACAAGAAGATGAACACTTGAATTAGAGTGTTAAATTGATGAATATTGATGTTATGATACTAGTACTAGGTGTAGTTCATGAACACTAGACATGGAGGTTTGAATTTTGATGTTAACCTTGGTAAAAATAACTAGTTATGAACTAGTTTGTAAATGTGTAAAAGTATGCCCATTAGGTGTTTGATAAAATGCCTAAATGGATGCTAAAATGTGGAAATTTCGGGTGAAACACATATTTGAATTATATGACAAATTATGCGAAGTATGAACCGATAAGGATTCAATGTCACACCCTGACTTTTGCGGAAGCGTGGGTTTATTTGGTGTGACTTCTTAATACCATAGCAACAATCATAACAATGCTATATGATAAAAACATGAGATATTCATCCATTAATAAAGTTTAGAAAAAATACCATATTATATTTGTCTTAAAACAACATTCACAAAATAAGTTACAACCTTGGCTTGATTTAACTGAGTTCATAAAAACTTAGCAAAAGACTTTAAACAATACTAGGTTTAGAGATATGTAACCCGTCCAGGAAGAGGTTACACCTTCTAAACCCTACAACTCTGGATGACTTCTTTATTCAAACGCAGCTTGAAAAATATGCATACCGTGCCAGATCCATTAGTTTCCTGAAATACATGTAGTTTGAAAAATCAACATAAAGTTGAGCGAGTTCATGTGTAAGTGAGTATGTATAAACCTTTGTAATAGGTTTGTATGTATGAAAATCCCTGGTATGTAGCAATTAAGGAAGAAGAGATCACCAATGGTTTGCAAGGCCATTGATATGTGTGAAGTGCAGTAGGAAGACTCAAACCTAGCAGATTTTTGCATCGGGTACAAAGTCACCGCCTGGCCCACTAAGCGGACTCAGTAGTGGGGCTCGCTACACCCAAATAGATCTATCACTACTGACCCTCGGTCCTACAATGAGGATTAATGGCCTCCAGTTTCAGCCTACTCACTCACATGATCTAAGTAGTAAACCCTCCTTAAGCTAACCATACCATGTATAAAAGTATCCGTAATCATTGTAACATGTATTTCACCCCCGAAGTATAAAAACTGAAAAACAGTTAAGAGAAAAGGGGGACATGAACTCACAGAAGTGCGTCTCGAAATAGTCAATCCCAATCAACCTGCTGCATGACGACCTACACGTACTAACTTCTATTAGACGGACGGCCGTGCCTTGGCTTAAGGTTTAACGTTTTTGGGAAATAGTTAGACAACTATTTCGTATTTACACTTCTTAATCATTAAATAAATATATTCCTTCCCAAGGATGGGGGTATTAATACATGTGCGTTTTATAATTCCGAAAATATATTTTTAAGTCTCACTTGAAAATATATTTTAATTCACTTGTCTAAAATATTCTGTTTCCAAAATATACATATTTTTCCCAAAAATATTATATTTTACTTCATACAATTTTCCAAAATAATACTTTATCAAAATACACATTTAAGAGTATTTTCCGAAAATACGCAAGTTACATTTTAGAGTTCGCGTTGTATAAACAATACCGATGTAACTTAAATATTTATTTGTGAGGGCGTTGGTATTATTTTGGAGTCGTATTTTCATGATATTTCCAAGTAATATTATTTTTACTCCAAAAATAATATATCTCTAGTTCACAAAATAATCACGTAAGCACACAAGCGTTTTATTATGAAATATATATTCTCAATATATATTTAACAAGTTTTCATTTACGAAAATCCACCTCCGACGCTTGGTTATTTTGTAATAAAAATCATGGCGAAATTTATATTTTGAAAACAAGTTAAAATATATTTATAAACACTTGTCACCAAAAATATTTCTAAGTGTTATATTTCTAGAAAAATTTCGCCAGAGTTTCCTTTGTAAATGGAGGCGTCCACGCTTACTAGCGTATCATTTTCTTTTGTAAAATCATTCAATCGGTTCTCAATTAACCAACCCGATATTTAGACATACAAAAATACTACTTATATCGTTTCAGTTTTAATATACAAAACAGGGCTGTTTTCGAGTATTTTAATAAAATAGTTAACTTATTCCAAAAATTCCCAAATTTTTACAGAATGTCTTGTACGATCCAAATACTATTGTGTAAAAATATCGGGGTCCAAATCATTACCAATATTTTATAGAAAATCATTTTCCGGACTGAAATCAGATTTATCTTTTTTATGACCACATTCCGCGGAATAATTTATTTAAAATTTATCGAGAGTCCGATTTACGAAATTCCAGTGAGAGAATTACAAATACATAGGTGGTCATCTACAGTACAAATTTCATGACCTAATCTTACACCGATTTCAAGTTATGACGAAAAATACAACACCCATTTACTGCTGTAAAAATGCAGCTTTAGCTGCTGTTACAAATCGACACTTTAAAAATAGTAAAGGAAGTCCAAAAATTATGATTCCGGTGTCATTAGAACCGTATTTCATAATACATAAACCTAGACTTCAGAAAATACATTTTTCGTTTCATTAAGGTCCTGTTACAGCCAGTTTAAGTAGGCTGAAAAAGGCAATCAGCATGCTGTTTAAAGGATAAATGTTACTAAAACGCACTCATACGTTCGCCATACTTTCTAATATGTTTAACATCAGACCATAAGTTGTTTACAGCAGGTTTTTGTTCATTTAATTCAGATTTACCATGTATTATCACCTTTCCTCTCATGACCTTTGTGTAAAGCTTTTATGTTCATGCTTTAAGTTATGATATTTAGGGTTCTTGTAATTTCACCATTCTTTCCACTATTAACCACCAAGAATATGAACAAGATGAAGATCTAAGGCACTTACCACTAGCACAAGGCTAGGGGAGTTTCAAAGCGTAAAAGTGGTGGATAAAAGAAAACGAGAGAGGTCCTTGAGCTTCCGAACACACCAAGCTTCGTTGTATGATCACTTGCACCCTTGGGTATGTATAGAATGCTTGAAGGAGCACTTGAAGGTGGTTGTATGGTGGTGTGGTGTGGCTGCCGAAAGCAAGGAGAAGGAGAGGAAGAAGATAAGCTAGTTGATGTGCTTTGAATGAAAGAGAAGGATGGTCTTAAGGGTTTACTTATAGTCCATATTCTAGCTTTATTCAACAAATAACAAATGATAGACCGAGGGATAAAACTCAGAATATATAGATCTCCACATTAAATCCACCACAAATATAGTTGTGGTGGAAGATTACTTGGTAAGAAATGTGGAAATATAAAGCTAGATACAAATGAAAGCGAATCATGTTTAAAATATACTTAAATACCCTTAACGGGTCAAAATAAGCATATGAGCGAAAACAGGTTAAGAATGCGTAAGAAACGCGTGATTCGAACCTAATATGATAGTCAATATTGAAATGATGACTCTCATGAGTTTATAGATCAAATAAACATGTTTGTTTGATAAAAACACGAACAGGTCAAAATTTGGTAAAAAGGGTAATAAGTCTAAGACTTAAAAGTCTGAAATTTTATTAATCTGGATATTGGATTTTAACTCCATGAGATGGAGAATTAAATTACGGACGCGTAGGAAAAAGAATCGCGTAAAACGGACTTGTATAGTGAAAGTTATGCAAGTTCTAAGTTAATATTTGGTGAATTTTCGTAGCTGGGCAAAGTGCAGCAACAATAAAGAAACTTGTTGTCAAAAAGGGGCCTAGGTGGGGCGTCTAGCCCCTAGCTATGGCGTCTAGCCCCTAGGTGGGGCGTCTAGCCCCCCCTGAATCCCAAAATTGTTTAATTTTGATTGTTTGACCCACATAACTTGTTTAAACTTGTTATTTAACTATCAAAACTAACTTTTAAGTTGGTTTTGATCATAGGTGAATGTCAAGAGTGCCCGGGTGAAGATCAAGCTCGATGAGGAACCGAACACGATAAAACACAAGCTTCCGCGCGGCGTTTCGTCGTATCTTTTAAACGACGAATTCAATTACATTAAGTTGTATATTCTTTTAAATTGTAAAAGTTTTAACTAACCTTATTTATCAAAATTACATGTTTGTTTTCGTAAACTATACGAAAACATTAAATTAATAACAAGGGTGTTACATTGTGTCCCCGGCAACGGCGCCAAAAAAACTTGATGCGTGTGTAGTGTGTATGGTTTTTAATGTATATTTTAAGCCCTTTTACACTTTTTAGCCAAGTTTTAAATTTATAAAACACGATATTTACTAACACTAAACACACATATGGGCAAGTGCACCCATCGTGAGCGTAGTATAGTGTTGGTAAGATACCGAGGTCGTCCAAGGACACAAGAGCTTTTAGTACCGGTTTATCCTCAACTTCTAATCAAATCAAAAATTTAGAAAAAAGGTTTTTAAACTAGAAAAATAAAACTAACTAAAATGCTGAAAAATAAAATAAAATAAAAAACAGATAGACAAGATGAATCACTTGGCTCCGACTCGTGTTTAGTGTAACCTTTGATTATTTCCGCACTTTTGCATTTTTAAGAGATTATCTTAGTTATTGTAGTAGGCCCCTCTTTTGAAGGTGACGTTACCCTCAACCCAGTAGTTTGAGTCAGCAAGGATACAATCCTAAAGGGTCGGATTATTGAAAGATAATTAATTAAGTTATTAATGCATATTATGGTAGGCCCCTCTTTTGAAGGTGACGTTACCCTCGGCTAAGTAGCCTGAGTCAGCAGGGATACAGTCCTAAGTAGCCGGGTTAAAGTATTAATAGTAGCTTACATATGAGGGGATCAAAGAGTTTGGACCCCCGCCATCCAATACCGGTGGGTATTGAAGGAGGTCCTACTAAATTTGACCCAGGTCCTTGCAGGATCTATACACTGAACAAGGCAAGACTCTTACCAAACCGTTCCCTTAACCCCCGACCAGGTAGCCAACATACCTCCATATAGACCGTGGAGATATGAATGGTGAAAATCTTTTATTTTATATAGACAGTAAAATAATGCCAAGACACCACGGACAAACGATAAGGAAGAATCACCTTCAACATAAGAAACTAGTTATTAAAGTCATTAATACATAACCAAGTAAAAAGTGCGAAAAGATTAAAAATAAAAAGTATTACACTAGACACTTGTCTTCACCAAGTGATGTAAGAGACTTAGGCAAACATGGCCTTTGATTGTCAAGAACTCTTACGATCAATCTTGGATCCCGAGACGACTCACACACTCTATGATGGACAATGGATGATGGTGGTGGATGATGGTGTTGTGATGGTGGTGGGTGGTGGGTGAAGTGTGAGAGAGGTGGTGTGCCAAGGGATGGTTTGCAAATGAGCCAAGCACCCCTATTTATAGCCTGAACAGTAGCTCGGGCACGGCCCCGTGTCCAGTGGGCACGGCCCCGTGTCCATCCTCTTCTCTGTCTTCATTAATTGCAGTTTTTCTGCATTAGTTGACCACGCCCCCGTGTCCGCTGGGCACGCCCCCGTGTGCAGAAGCGTATCTGTACTATCAAGATTTGCCTGGGTTCTGCGAATCTTATAGTCGACCACGGCCCCGTGTCCGCTGAGCACGGCCCCGTGGTGGGCGATAGAAGCTTCTATAGCTTTGTCTTTTATGCTGGCACTTGGGCACGCTCCCGTGTTCACTGAGCACGGGGCGTGTTCAGCCTTCTGTTCTCTTGTTTTGCTTGGGAAGATGCTGTCGGTGAGGTCGGGCATGCCACATTTGTTCCTTTTCTTGTATTTATGTTAGATTTAGCTGCCTTTTTGCTTCTTTTGTTCATTTGAGCTCATTTAATCCTGAAAATACAAAAGGAAGACAAAAACACACTTTTTCCAACATTAGTACTAAAAAATGGTTAGTTTTATGCCACAATTGATGTAATTTATATGTTGCATTTTGTGCACATCAAGCGTCGAAACCGTACACTAATGGAGATGACTGGGAGCATCTTAAAGACTCGCAATGTTCCAAATTAGATGTGGGTGAAGCAGTTAGATACTCCACTTACATAATCAATCGAGTCATCACGCAAGCACTGATGAATATGACTCTCTATGAGATGTTTAAGAGAAAAAAAAACCTGATTTAGAATATCTTAGAGTGTTTGGGTGTTTAGCCTACACAAAGGTAGGTAGATCTAATGGAAAGAAGCTAGACGATCGATCAACATGTTAGGTTTATTTGGGAAGTGAACCTTTTTCGGTGTTTATCGCTTATACATCCCAAGAACCCGAAAGGCTATAGTAAGTCGTTGTCGTGGTTTCAACGAAAAATCAGGTTGGAATTGGGAAAAATCAAACAAAGTTGAGGTGGACTTTGAACCAAGAATGTTTTTGGTTGATTTGAATGAACAATTAATATGGGAGCTTGGCTCGTAATACCCGACATCAACAAACCGAATACGCCTGAACCCACAAGCCCACCTGCATGCCATCATGGCTTAATCGGAACAACTACATCAAACTCAACTCAGTACAGCTCAAGTGGACCAAGCGGATCCTCACCAACCCACTCTTAAGTGCTAGTCACCTAATACCCTTTGAGTCAGTAAACTCGAGCTACGACCACTTCGTCATGGTTCATTATCACGCTATAATGAATTAAATTGAAACGTTTGAACTATTACTTTCTTGTGTAGATGAACCTAGCAAATTTGAAGATGCAAAGTTACACCTAGAATGGATGAAAGCCATGAAAATCGAAATTACTTAGCCAAACTTAGTAGTGGACTGAGTTACCACCGGGAGTTAAACCAATTGGATTGAAGTGGGTATACAAGATAAAGCGGAACACAGATGGTTCAATCAATAAATACAAACCAACTCATGGCGAAGGGTTACGTGCAACAACCCGAAGTTGAATTTGACAAGGTCTTTGCGCCGGTGGTGAGACTAGAGATCTTTAAGTGTTAATTTCCTTAGCCACCTGTGAAAGAAGGGAGCTGCACAATCTAGATGTCAAACTGAAATTCTTGCATGGAAAGTTAAAGGAAGAGGTCTACGTTTTGAAACCAGATGGCTTTGTGAAGACCAATGAGGAAAATAAGGTGTACAAGCTAACGAAAGCCTTATACGGCGGGTGTAGATAAGCACCTCTAGCATGGAACACAAAGTTGGATAGCATTTTGAGAAATATGAAGTTTCAAAAATGTTCTCAAGAGCTAGCTGTGTACCGGAAGATGATCAATTCCAGCTTGATTCTCGTGGGAGTCTATGTTGATGATCTTATTGTGACGTGATTAAGTCTTAATCACATCATGGAGTTCAAGAAAGCCATGACAAAGAATTTTAGATGTCAGACTTGGGCAAGTTAACCTACTACCTTGGCATTGAAGTCTTTTAAAGCAAGCAAAGTATAGTGATCAATCGAGAAGCGTATGCTCATAAGATCCTAAATGAAAGGAAGATAGATACATGCAACTCTACTCATATTTTATTATCCAAGCCTAAAGTTAACGAAAGCCGAGGACGAAGAAGATGTGGGTACGCCTGATTTTCTTAAGGTTGTCGGTTGCACACGATATCTTTTGCACAATCATCGACAGTAAGCCTATACATGCAACAATATTAGAAGGACCGTGAGTTACAAAATAGACTATACTCATGGAAGAGATGGTGTCTTAGTTGGCTATAGAGACAATAGCCACAACATTAACCATGATGACGGGGAAGCACCACGTGTCTTGTGTTCTACTATAGGTGTTTCCAAAAACAATATACGATAGCTCTTTCTATTGTGAAGCATAGTACATGGAAATTACGGCTGCTTGTCAAGTCATGTGGTTACAAAGTATGATGATATAGTTAATAGGAAGAAATTGCACGAGGTGGAATTAAAAGTTGACAACACCTTGGCCATTGCTCTAGTTAAAAAAACTTGTCTTTCACAACCGAAGCAAGCACATCAAGCCTTGATATCACTACATTCGGGAATGTGTAGAGAATGGAGACATCCTAACCGAGCATGTGACAAGCAACGAGCAACGTGCACATAAGGACAAAAGGCGGTGCAAAAGTGAAGTTCCAAGAGTTTAGGTGGATACTTGGAGTTGGAGACTTCTCATTTCTGATTCAGAACTATGGGGTGATTGGTTGAATAATTTCCATATTACGGGCCTAATCGTGTATGATTAATGCACCGCCCCATGAAGTTCTAAAACATGTTGGTTTTGGGCTTAACTAGTTATTAGGGTTTTGCTTATAACTTGGGGACCAAGTTGGGTATTCCTATATAATTATATAATTGGGTCCAGGATTATGGTTATGATTACGTTATGATTACGAGTGATTATTCTAATTTAAGTTTTGAATAAGGTTTTTAGTTGCAATAATACATGAGTCTACCCAAAATCTTGTGTGTGTGATATCAATTCTATCATCTTGATTTATATATATCTAATAAAAGGATATATATTCTTTTGTTTTTGTCTCCATAAATGGGTATAGTGTAATTGAATTATTGATCCAAGTGAAAGGTGAAAGGTTACATTCTTGCATTTTTCTTCATCTAATCTGAGATTTTAATCTATGTGCAAAAATATCTAACCGACAAGTGAAAGATGGATCATGGAAGGCTTGGTTTTGCCATTACATGGAATCCCAAACCACATGCACACGTTTATATGTTCTAATACGAGGGTTCCACCCCCTTTAAGAAGGCTTGAGGGTAGGGTATATATGCTTGGGTAAAGGTTGCCAGTATAGAAAAGATACCTTCATTACATTGATACTTTGTATTGTTATTATTTTTACAAAAAAAAAAAAAAAAAAAAAGTTACATATTAGATATGACTATTTAAGTTATTTGTAGAACAAATAAGTTTTTGTATGAGAATGTTGTTCGTAATAAATAATACAAATCGCAATATAACTAAGGAAAAGAAATTGCAATATAGCTAGGTTGCAACTTGCAATTGATATGCAAGGAAAACAAAACATATCCAAAGATAGTTGAGTGTTTCTGGAGTTCAAATGTCTTTATTAGCAATTTAAATGGTTTAATGATGGGTGAGTGTATTGACACACCCCTACTTTTTGAGTGCACACCCCCACAGAGGTGGCATATAGGCCAATAAGGGGAATATATAGTGTGAAAACAATTAATGTGCCAGAAAAAGGGTTTTGATAAGCC
>JARYGA010060224.1:3886200-3955595 GCA_030545235.1 Helianthus tuberosus
CAGATGATTTGCATCTTCTTCTTGATCTCCGCATAACTTACAAATTGACGCACCTGAGAGCATACCCCTTTTCTTTAACCCGATCATTGTTGCTAATCAATCTTGTACTCTATGCCACCCAAAAATATTAATCTTTTTTGGCACTAGGTGTTTCCTTTTATACGTATTTACACGAGTAAGTAAACGTTTCAAGCAGTGCTAGCCTCACAACCCAAGATGTCAAGATGAAGAAATGAACTAAGAAGTTTTTTTTTTTCATTTCATTTCATTCACTACTACGTAGAAACAAATACATACATATATATTTAAGTAAGTAAAATTATTAGCACTATTGTAAATATGAAAGGATTTGGTCTAATTATTGTGTATATTCCACCGAAAATAGAAGATTCGGGTGGGTCCTTTAGCACTATCGCGTTTCTGGCCAACACCCGACAACCCCATCCCACCCATACATTGTTTTTCCTAGCAACTGGACCGCCTCTCAATGGACTGGCCTCCTTAACAGTTACCCAAACTCGTGGCAAAATCAGGCTGTCCAACCACCCTACCCGTACCCTTCACGCCCCAACAGCCACAACTCTCAGGGAATTCTTGGCCCCAGACCTGACCAGGCTCACAACACCGGCTACACGCCTACAGACATCGAACAAGCTCTCTACACCATGGCTTTGAATCCTCCTGGTCACGGAATCATGGATACTGGAGCCACTTCCCATTCGGCCAACGAACAAGGTATATACTCCTCGTCTAATTTTAATACGTGCACTAATACAAATATTATCGTTGGTAATGGCATGCGTATCCCAGTCGTGGCAAAAGGCAACCAATGTTTACCACCACCTTTTCCACCTTTAAAACTTAACAATGTCCTGTTTGCCCCGAACATTATCAAGAACCTAATCTCTGTCCGTCGCCTTACCACTGATAACTTAGTGTCTGTTGAACTTGATCCTTTTGGTTTTCTTGTGAAGGACCTCAAAACTCGGGCACCTATCCTTCGATGCAATAGCACTGGCGATCTTTACCCGCTCACTCAGCCATTTCCTGTCCACCTCAACCAACCATCGGCCTACACTGCTGTTACTCAAGATCGTTGGCATCAACGCCTGGGTCATCCCGGCAACACATTATTGCACCCTTTAAAACTTTCTTCGTTTATTGATTATGGGAAGATTAATATAACTATTTGTGAACCTTGCATTTTTAGTAAAAGTGTTAGATTGCCGTTTTATGATTTTCCTAATTGTACTCGTTTGCCGTTTGATATTGTTCATAGCGACCTTTGGACTTCGCCCATAATTAGCACAGGTGGTCATCGCTACTACATACTTTTTTTTGGATGACTTCACTAACTTCTTATGTGTGACAACTCGTATTTTAGAACCTCCTTGCTATGCTTTGATGTAATTTATTTGAGCATATGTGACTAGTTAATGTACTTGGTTTCAACAGAATGTTACGTTTATCATGCTATGTGATATATATGTGATGTGAATGTATGTGTGTATATATATATATACTTAACCGTGGTCGCACAACATCAACCTAGTCGCACGAGACCTAACCGATCGCACATGATGGTGCTCGGCCCAAATACAACACAACCGGAGCCCAAGCTGAGCCCGATCCTTATAATTTTCGCTTAACACTAAGGGGGTTGGTGTATAACCCTCATTATCCTTTTAACACAAGAAAATACACAAACCCTAGCTCTCTCTCTCTCTCTCCTTCCCTCTTTGTTCGACAGCAGACTCACACTCGAAGCCTTCCAATCTCGTGCGAGTTAGTTATCCGATTTCCTGGTTAGTGTTCTTCATGTACCGATTTTTATATTCTTGATGATAATTTTGTGGTGTGATCGAATAGGGTTTCTTGTTAGTGGACATGTGCTAAAACTACAATCATGAATTGAAATATGTATTTGATTTCTGTATATATGTGATGAACCGAATGCGTGATGGATGGGTGATTTAATATTGATCGAATGTTTCTTTTTGATGATTGGTTATTATATATTTGACTAGGGATGCTTGTTAGGATATGTTAATAAATTGTGATAATGAGGATTGTTTGATATACATGAATCTGTATTGGTATAATGATAGTAGAGACAAAGAACTTGGGGATATGATAAACACATGATTCTACACATGATTCTGACAACCTAATCACCAAACCCACATGCAACTATTATTAAATATTCGGATATGAAGGACTGACAACAATTGGTTTGGTGAATTGTAGCTTATTCTTTTAAATACATAGACTTTAGGTGGCCTTTTGTCTTTTATAAAAAGAATCGATATGATGGTGATGATGAGTTGTTATGATGTAAGGGTTTATAGGAATTGATGATGATTGATTGAATTGATCGATTAATCGGTTAGATGGAAACTGCTTGAATTGGTTGATAAATTTTATAAAAGGAAACTAAATAACCGATTAGCATGATTGGTGGATAATAAAAAAAATTGCACAAGATATTCGGTGTCGCACAAGAGTGAATGAATCGCACAAGTCGAAATGTTATTTGACTGTTGGGCCGGGTATATGTTTGGGCCGGATTAGCCAATCGCACAAGGGTTCTCGGATCGCACAAGGGATCCATGTTTATATTGTTTGGGCCGATTACTTATTGACGACTTATGTTAATTGGGCTTCTTGTTATTTTGGGCCGGGTGTATTACTGAATCGCACAACATGATGTGGGTCGCACAAGGCTGTGCCGACCGCACAACATGTTGGGCCGCCTATTATTGGGCTTTACCTTTGGATCGTACAAGTACCAGATGTTAGGGAATTGACTGCTAATATGTTACGTGCATTGTGTGTTTTCCATGATCTATATGTGTTAATCACCTGCTAGCTTATGTGATACTTATGTGCACTACTCGAAACCAAAACCTGACTTGTATGGTAACCATGTTAGGACGTGGTTGACCACTAGCATCTAGACTTGACCTTTTTGTGTATCTGCCGAGCAAACCAAGGTGAGTTCACACTCTACAAAGCATGGGATTCCCAGGGGTTGGGAATGGGGTTAAGGAATATGGATTCCTCGTCCTTTCTTGGGTAGGACAGTAATGGTTCAGGAATGTAATTCCTCGTCCTCACGGACAGATAACTTTACTAGACCAAAACTCTATCACGAAGTCCCTCCTTTTTATATCGACTTAATCGCCGGGCCAATGGCGAGCGGGTCATTAGTTAGATAGCGCTATTTAGGTCTGACAAGCCTCACACCGTGCCGCAGAGGACGGGCGTGAACTAATGGATATGGGCACGTCAATGCTGATAGACATTGACAGTTCAGGGCACTTAAACATGACTTTAGTCAGCAGTCGATATGGTAACGAGTCTAGTGTATACATGGGGTAGCCCCCACGGCCGAAATGCCAGATAACTATCATGGGGTAGCCCCCACGGCCGAAATGCCAGATAACTATCATGGGGTAGCCCCCACGGCTGGATTGCCAGAGTTAATGGGTTAAACAAAACACGTTTTTCAACTATGGGGTAATCCCCACGGCAGGGATGCCAGTTAAAGGAACTATTTTTGGAACAACTAAAACCAACACCCAACTGTGAACTCGCTCAACATTATTGTTGACTCGTTACTACATGCTTTGCAGGTCAATAGGTACTTAGCTGGAGCTTGCACAAGGAAGAGTCGTTGTGGGACATGGACAGCTGTGTGCCATGTTAGACCTTTGGATATTTAAACTTATGTTTTGGTTTTAAACACTATGCTTCCGCTCATAACTTAAACTATGTTTGTTTTGGACACTAATTGTGTTGGTTGGACTTTTACAATTAATTACTTGCTTGTTCAATATGATTAGTGGGTTGATCCTTGTCAGTCACGCCTCCAAGCGGTGATACTCCGCGTGTGGATTTTTGGGGGTGTGACAGATTGGTATCAGAGCCATTGGTTATAGAGAACTTGGTTTTAATAAAGGAAAACGTTTTTGTTAAAACCAGACTATAACCTGTACAGTGCTCTACGATCCACAACGACGCTTCACTCCACGTGCAAGGCTCGACATTCTAGGTGATATGGTTTACGTTTTATATTGCCTACTTGCTAGATTGCATAGAACTTTGCTCATGGTATGCTTAGATAAACGTAGCAACTATAGTTTGAAAACACATTTGTGCTTGCTCCCTACTGTCACTCCACACTTACACACCTTCGTGACACCTTTTCTATTTGTGATTCCTTCGATGTGAAGATCATGAGGGAATGTGTGAACCTATCTCAAGCCCAGCTGACGGCTCTTATCAACGAACAAGTTACGGCAGCACTCGCAGCCGCCCAGGCAGGAGGTATAACCTGTTATTCCGAACCTAACCTAGGATGATAGATCCTACTCTCATGACCCAACTCTCGCGCTTGGCCTTGTCACTTCTTCCTCGCGCAACAAGGTCAGAACGCTCGGCCACCTGCATGCATATTCAAGACTATCATGGACTGTCGTCCTAATACTTTCAGTGGCACTAAAGGAGCTGTTGGACTCCTCCATTGGTTTGAAAAGCTCGAGTCTGTCTTAGAGACGTGTGAATGCCCTGAGGCTCATAGGGTGAAGTACGCCACTGGTACTCTCGAAGGCACTACGCTAACTTGGTGGAACGCGCAAGTTCGGATGCTGGGGCTGGCGGCTGCTAATGCCACCCCATGGAATGATTCTTAAGGAACTGATCCAAACGTGAATACCGTAGTCGAGATGACATCCACCAGCTGGAAGTGGAGTTCTTAAACCCGAATATGACAAGGTCAGAGATAGAAGCGTACACGAAACGATCCAACGAACTGGCAGTGTTATGTCCAACTATGGTAGATCCTCCCATCAAGCGCATCGAGCTGTACCTCAAAGGTTTAGTACCAGAGATTCAAAGTCATGTGACTTCTGCTAACCTTGTTACTATCCAGGATGTTACTCGTCTTGCTCATCGTCTCCCAGACCAAGCAGTGGAACAGAACAAGCTGCCTAAACGTATCGGTGCTACTACTACTACTTCTGCTACTTCCTGTGACAACAAACGGAAGTGGGATGGAACCTCCAGCAAGGGTTCGACTATGGTTCAGTCCCAGGCACAACAGCGAAAGATCGATGACTACCAGAGTCCTGGTCAGCAACCTTCTAGTAGTCAAGAGCAGGATGGAATCGATGTAATTTGCACCACAGTGGCCGTGCAGCAAAGATCGTTGTCAGAGATGCAAAAAGCTTGGTCATGAAGTCAAAGATTGTAGAAGCTCGCGTCCTGCAAACCAAAACCGACAACAGCAGCCATAAGCTTCATAGAATTAGTAGCAATAGCAAGGGTAACAAAGGATGTTATCAGTGTGGTGCTGAAGGTCACTTCAAGAGACACTGTCCACAGTTGAACCAGAACCAGAATCAGAACCCCAACCAAGGAAACGGGAACAACAATGGAGGCAACAATGGGGGTAATAACGACGGCAATGGTGCCACGGGTCGAGTGTTCGTGATTGGTCAGGATGATGCTAGGAATGACCCCAACGTTGTAGTGGTTTCGACATCGTTATTGGTATGGATTGGCTACCTCAACATCGAGCAGGGATTGTTTGCAATGAAAAGATCGTCCGCATTCCTTGTGCTGGTTAAGAACCTTTGATAATTCATGGTGACAAACTCCTGGAGCAGCACCTATAGCTCGTGCACCTTAACGCCTAGCTCCATCAGAATTGGAAGAACTGTCCACGCAACTGCAAGAACTTTTGGATAAGGGTTTTATTCGTCCTAGCTCTTCGCCATGGGGAGCTCCAGTGCTATTTGTGAAGAAGAAAGACGGTACTTTCAGAATGTGTATCGACTATCGCGAGCTCAACAAGGTGACGGTGAAGAATCGTTATCCTCTTCCACGTATTGATGACCTATTCGACCAGCTGCAAGGGTCGAGCTTCTATTCAAAGATCGATTTGAGATCAGGATATCACCAGCTGAGAGTCCGAGAAGGGGACGTCTCTAAAACAGCCTTTAGAACCCGTTATGGACACATTGAGTTTTTGGTCATGCCTTTTGGGCTGACAAACGCACCTGCGGTCTTCATGGACTTGATGAATCGAGTGTGCAAGCCTTACTTAGACAAGTTCGTTATTGTCTTCATCGATGACATCCTGATCTATTTGAAGAGTCAGGATGAACACGAGCAACATTTACGACTCATTTTGGAACTCCTTCGAGCAGAACAGCTGTACGCCAAGTTTTCAAAATGCGACTTCTGGCTTCGTGAAATCCATTTCTTAGGCCATGTAGTGAACAAGGATGGGATTCACGTTGATCCATCCAAGGTAGATTCGATCAAGAGCTGGCCTGCACCTCGTACGCCAACGGAAATTCGCCAATTCTTGGGATTGGCAGGTTACTACAGGAGGTTTATTAAGGATTTTTCCAACATTGCACAGCCCTTACTTCACTAACGCAGAAGGGCGTTGTTTATCGTTGGGGAAATGCACAGGAACTAGCATTCCAACACTTGAAGGATAGACTTTGTAGTGCACCTATCCTTTCATTGCCAGAGGGCACAGACGACTTCGTGGTTTACTGTGACGCATCAATTCAGGGTCTGGGTTGTGTATTGATGCAACGGGATAAAGTTATAGCCTACGCCTCGCGTCAACTGAAGGTTCATGAAAGGAACTACACTACACACGACTTAGAGCTGGGAGCTGTTATTTTCGCACTTAAGATATGGCGACATTACCTGTACGGTACGAAGTGCGCTATCTACACCGACCACAGGAGTCTCGAGCACATCTTCAAATAGAAGGAACTGAATATGCGACAACGACGATGGGTCGAACTACTGAATGACTACGAATGCTCGATCAGGTATCACCCGGGCAAAGCCAATGTTGTGGCTGACGCCCTCAGTCGAAAGGACACCGCGCCTAAGCGCGTGCGAGCTCTACAACTCACTATTCAATCTAGCCTCCCTGCACAGATACGAGATGCTCAGGTTGAAGCATTGAAACCAGAGAACGTCAGGGCTGAAGCCCTTCGCGGCTCACGACAGCGTATAGAACAAAAGGAAGACGGTGCTTACTACGTAACAGGACGCATTTGGGTCCCACACTATGGCAACCTACGAGAGCTTGTGATGGATGAGGCACACAAGTCTCGCTATTCAGTACATCCTGGTTCGGATAAGATGTACCACGATATTAAAACTACATACTGGTGGCCTAGCATGAAGGCCCACATAGCAACTTACGTCAGCAAGTGTTTGACTTGTGCGAGAGTCAAAGCCGAATACCAGAAACCCTCAGGCCCACTCCAACAACCTGAGATACCACAATGGAAATGGGAACAAATTTCCATGGATTTTGTTACTGGCCTGCCTAGATCTCAACGTGGTAACGATACTATTTGGGTGATCGTGGATCGACTCACAAAGTCTGCTCACTTCTTGGCTAATCAAGGAAACGGATAAGTTCTCCACACTAGCAGACGTATATCTTAAGGAAATTGTCTCGAGGCACGGGGTGCCCACCTCTATTATCTCGGATCGAGATGCACGTTTTACTTCAGAACTGTGGCAAGCAATGCACAAGCCCTTTGGTTCACGAGCACAGCTTATCACCCGCAAACGGATGGGCAGTCTGAACGCACCATCTAGACCCTAGAAGACATGCTTAGGGCATGTGTAATTGACTTTGGCAACGGCTGGGAAAAGCATCTGCCACTTGTGGAATTTTCGTACAATAATAGCTACCACACCAGCATTAAAGCTGCTCCGTTTGAGGCATTATACGGGCGTAAATGCTGGTCACCTCTTTGTTGGGCAGAGGTGGGGGATAGTCAGATTACTGGTCCAGAACTTGTGGTAGACACAACGGAGCGAATTGATCAGATACGACAACGAATGGCGGCAGCTCGTGACCGTTAGAAAGTCTACGCCGATAAGGGCAGAAAACCACTAGAGCTCCAGGTTGGGGAGCGAGTACTACTCAAAGTTTCACCCTGGAAGGGTGTGGTTCGTTTTGGTAAACGGGGCAAACTTAACCCACGATACGTTGGACCTTTTGAAGTCATTGAGAAAATAGGCAAGGTGGCCTACAAACTGAACTTACCAGCAGAACTCAGTGCAGTTCACAATGTTTTCCACGTGTCGAATCTGAAGAAGTGTATGTCGGATGAGACTCACATAGTTCCTTTGAAGGAGCTCACAATCAACGAGCAGTTACGATTCGTCGAGGAACCAGTTGAAATCACGGACCGGGATGTTAAGGTCCTCAAACGCACTAGAATACCTCTCGTTCGAGTTCGTTGGAACTCACGTCGCGGCCCAGAGTTCACCTGGGAACGCGAAGATCAAATGAAACAAAAGTATCCCCAACTATTCGCAAACAGTACAACCACTACTGAGGCTGAAGCTACGGAATTTCGGGACGAAATTCCAGATCAACGGGGGGAGGATGTGACACCCCAGGAAAACCAGGAAAACCATACAACTTAACTAGCTTCCTCAGTGAGTACGTACCAAATTTCGGGACGAAATTTCTTTCAACTTGGGGATAATGTGACAACTCGTATTTTAGAACCTCCTTGCTATGCTTTGATGTAATTTATTTGAGCATATGTGACTAGTTAATGTACTTGGTTTCAACAGAATGTTACGTTTATCATGCTATGTGATATATATGTGATGTGAATGTATGTGTATATATATATATATATATATACTTAACCGTGGTCGCACAACATCAACCTAGTCGCACGAGACCTAACCGATCGCACATGATGGTGCTCGGCCCAAATACAACACAACCGGAGCCCAAGCTGAGCCCGATCCTTATAATTTTCGCTTAACACTAAGGGGGTTGGTGTATAACCCTCATTATCCTTTTAACACAAGAAAATACACAAACCCTAGCTCTCTCTCTCTCTCCTTCCCTCTTTGTTCGACAGCAGACTCACACTCGAAGCCTTCCAATCTCGTGCGAGTTAGTTATCCGATTTCCTGGTTAGTGTTCTTCATGTACCGATTTTTATATTCTTGATGATAATTTTGTGGTGTGATCGAATAGGGTTTCTTGTTAGTGGACATGTGCTAAAACTACAATCATGAATTGAAATATGTATTTGATTTCTGTATATATGTGATGAACCGAATGCGTGATGGATGGGTGATTTAATATTGATCGAATGTTTCTTTTTGATGATTGGTTATTATATATTTGACTAGGGATGCTTGTTAGGATATGTTAATAAATTGTGATAATGAGGATTGTTTGATATACATGAATCTGTATTGGTATAATGATAGTAGAGACAAAGAACTTGGGGATATGACAAACACATGATTCTACACATGATTCTGACAACCTAATCACCAAACCCACATGCAACTATTATTAAATATTCGGATATGAAGGACTGACAACAATTGGTTTGGTGAATTGTAGCTTATTCTTTTAAATACATAGACTTTAGGTGGCCTTTTGTCTTTTATAAAAAGAATCGATATGATGGTGATGATGAGTTGTTATGATGTAAGGGTTTATAGGAATTGATGATGATTGATTGAATTGATCGATTAATCGGTTAGATGGAAACTGCTTGAATTGGTTGATAAATTTTATAAAAGGAAACTAAATAACCGATTAGCATGATTGGTGGATAATAAAACAAATTGCACAAGATATTCGGTGTCGCACAAGAGTGAATGAATCGCACAAGTCGAAATGTTATTTGACTGTTGGGCCGGGTATATGTTTGGGCCGGATTAGCCAATCGCACAAGGGTTCTCGGATCGCACAAGGGATCCATGTTTATATTGTTTGGGCCGATTACTTATTGACGACTTATGTTAATTGGGCTTCTTGTTATTTTGGGCCGGGTGTATTACTGAATCGCACAACATGATGTGGGTCGCACAAGGCTGTGCCGACCGCACAACATGTTGGGCCGCCTATTATTGGGCTTTACCTTTGGATCGTACAAGTACCAGATGTTAGGGAATTGACTGCTAATATGTTACGTGCATTGTGTGTTTTCCATGATCTATATGTGTTAATCACCTGCTAGCTTATGTGATACTTATGTGCACTACTCGAAACCAAAACCTGACTTGTATGGTAACCATGTTAGGACGTGGTTGACCACTAGCATCTAGACTTGACCTTTTTGTGTATCTGCCGAGCAAACCAAGGTGAGTTCACACTCTACAAAGCATGGGATTCCCAGGGGTTGGGAATGGGGTTAAGGAATATGGATTCCTCGTCCTTTCTTGGGTAGGACAGTAATGGTTCAGGAATGTAATTCCTCGTCCTCACGGACAGATAACTTTACTAGACCAAAACTCTATCACGAAGTCCCTCCTTTTTATATCGACTTAATCGCCGGGCCAATGGCGAGCGGGTCATTAGTTAGATAGCGCTATTTAGGTCTGACAAGCCTCACACCGTACCGCAGAGGACGGGCGTGAACTAATGGATCTGGGCACGTCAATGCTGATAGACATTGACAGTTCAGGGCACTTAAACATGACTTTAGTCAGCAGTCGATATGGTAACGAGTCTAGTGTATACATGGGGTAGCCCCCACGGCCGAAATGCCAGATAACTATCATGGGGTAGCCCCCACGGCCGAAATGCCAGATAACTATCATGGGGTAGTCCCCACGGCCGAAATGCCAGATAACTATCATGGGGTAGCCCCCACGGCCGAAATGCCAGATAACTATCATGGGGTAGCCCCCACGGCTGGATTGCCAGAGTTAATGGGTTAAACAAAACACGTTTTTCAACTATGGGGTAACCCCCATGGCAGGGATGCCAGTTAAAGGAACTATTTTTGGAACAACTAAAACCAACACCCAACTGTGAACTCGCTCAACATTATTGTTGACTCGTTACTACATGCTTTGCAGGTCAATAGGTACTTAGCTGGAGCTTGCACAAGGAAGAGTCGTTGTGGGACATGGACAGCTGTGTGCCATGTTAGACCTTTGGATATTTAAACTTATGTTTTGGTTTTAAACACTATGCTTCCGCTCATAACTTAAACTATGTTTGTTTTGGACACTAATTGTGTTGGTTGGACTTTTACAATTAATTACTTGCTTGTTCAATATGATTAGTGGGTTGATCCTGGTCAGTCACGCCTCCAAGCGGTGATACTCCGCGTGTGGATTTTTGGGGGTGTGACATTATGGACCTTCCCAATTGCAAATAAATCACAAGTGTTCAGTATATTTTCCAAGTTCCACAACCTTATTCACACTCAATTTGAACGTAAAATCAAACAATTCCAGTGTGACAACGGTAAAGAGTACGCGAACCAAAATTTTTTCAATTTTTGTAATCAGAATGGCATGCAATTTCGGTTTTCATGTCCCTACACTTCATCCCAAAATGGCAAAGCCGAACAAAAAATTCGCACTATCAATAACATGCTTCGGACCCTCTTAGCGCAAGCCTCTCTCCCACCCAACTTTTGGCACCATGCCCTTGAAACCGTTAGATACCAACTCAACATATTACCCAATAAAACCCAAAACTTTCGATCCCCTACCGCTATCCTATACAAGTGCACTTCGGAATACGAGCACCTTCGTGTTTTCGGGTGTCTTTGTTACCCCGTCACCCCATCCACTACCATCAACAAACTCACCTACCGCTCCCAACCATGTGTTTTCCTCGGGTACCCATCCAACCATCGAGGTTACAAGTGTCTCGACCTCTCTACTCGCCAATTAATTATTTCCCGACACGTTCAGTTTGAGGAGTCCATCTTCCCTTACAGAATACAATACCCCACCAAACCTCCCTCCTATGAGTTTCTAAATCCCACCATAAATCCTATATTGTGGGAACATATTGGCCACTCTTCTAGTACCCCAGCCCAGCCCACCCACCACATATTTCCCAGCCTTCTACTTCTATGGCCCAAACCAGTCCACCCGGCCAATCTTCCCCCCATGACTCCTCTGCCCAAACCCCCATCGTCACTCCTTCATCCCCACCAGCCCAAACTTCACCCGCTCAAATCGGCCCATCAAACACTTCAGTTCCCCTTCCTCACCCCTCTCCCCTACTATGTCTCAGTCTTCCTCACACTCTCCGATCCCACCTCCACCCCCACCCTCTCGTACCATCCACACCCGCTCTATGAGCGGCATCACCAAACCCAAACAGCTCTTTAACCTCACTACCATTGCTGTCGCTCCAACACCTAAAAACCCTCAGGATGCCTTAGCCACTCCCGAGTGGTACGATGCCATGACCAACGAATTTAGTGCCCTTATTAAAAACAAGACTTGGGAGCTTGTGCCTAAGAAACCGAACATGAATATAATTCGTAGCATGTGGCTCTTTAAACATAAGTATAGGTCTGACGGCAGCTTGGAAAGATATAAAGCTCGTCTGGTGTGTGATGGACGAAAACAGCAGACTAGTATTGACTGTGGGGAGACGTTTAGTCCTGTTGTTAAACCGGCTACAATACGTCTCGTTTTATCTCCTGCCTTGGCTAAATCTTGGCAAATCCATCAATTAGATGTCACTAACGCCTTCCTTCATGGCAACTTGGAAGAAACTGTTTACATGTATCAGTCGATGGGTTTTCGCCATCCGAATTATCCAGATCACGTCTGTCGTTTAAAGAAATCTTTATACGGTCTCAAGCAGGCCCCTCGGGCGTGGTACCAGCGATTCACTGACTTTGTTTCTTTACAAGGGTTTAAACAAAGCAAGTCAGACAACTCCCTATTCGTCTATCACGTGGATGACATTATTCTTGTCACCTCTTCTGATGCTCTCCGACAGCGACTTATGCATATATTATCAGGGGAATTTGCTATGAAAGATTTGGGTCCTCTTTCTTATTTTTTGGGCATACAGGTTACACGCAACGGCAACAATATGTTTCTATCTCAACAGGCCTATGTGCGAGACATTATTCACCGTGCCTCCATGGACTCATGCAAACCTGTCGCCACTCCTGTTGACACTCAGGCAAAGCTGTCTGCTGACTTTGGCCCATTACATGATGACCCCACTACTTATTGCAGTTTGGTCGGAGCTCTACAGTACCTAACATTTACTCATCCCGATATCTCCTATGCCGTTCAGCAGATTTGCATGCATATGCATTCTCCACTGGTTGATCATTGGGATGCATTAAAACGCATTATACGGTATATTTAAGGCACCTCCGACTACGGTCTTCATCTTGGGCCGACACCGAACCTCTCCCTGGTTTCTTATACTGATGCAGATTGGGCGGGATGCCCTGACACTCGCCGCTCCACCTCTGGTTACTGTGTTTATTTGGGTGACAATCTCATCTCCTGGTCTTCTAAACGCCAGGCCACTATCTCCCGCTCCAGCGCAGAGGTTGAATATAGAGGTGTTGCTAAGGTTTTCGCGGAAATTTGCTGGCTTCGCAATCTTCTCCTTGAGCTCAACCACCCAGTCTCTCGTGCAACTCTGGTTTACTGTGACAATGTGAGTGCCGTCTATCTCTCGGGCAACCCTGTACAACATCAGCAAACAAAGCATATCGAGCTTGACATTCACTTTGTTCGAGAACAGGTTCAACGTGGTCATGTTCGCGTTCTTCATGTTCCTTCTCGTCATCAGATTGCGGACATTTTCACCAAAGGGCTACCTAGAGTTTTATTCGATGACTTCAGATCCAGTCTCAGCATTCGGCCACCCTAAGCTTCGACTGCGGGGGTGTATTAGCACTATTGTAAATATGAAAGGATTTGGTCTAATTATTGTGTATATCCCACCGACAATAGAAGATTCGGGTGGGTCCTTTATATTGACTTTGTAACATTGTGAATAGCAAGGGAAAATACAATTCTATAAAAATCATGAAGAACACATTTAAATCTACGCAATAACACCCTAACAGTATAGAGACGTTTGCTTGACCTTTTAATGTCTTCTTTTACCATGTGTCTCAACAAAAGCAAGAGCTTGACCAGGGCCGGCCCTAAGAATTCGTGTACCCTGTTCGAGCTCGAAAAAACGTGTCCTTAGGACTTAACGAAATTGGTATTTGGCTTACTAAGGGTCTAACCTAATGACAATGGGTTAACAACTAATCTAAACCATAAAAATAGTTTTGTAAGTGGACCTATGTTGGTGTTTGTATAGGTATACCCATCCCTGTTCGAGTTTGAAAAAATGTGCCCTTAGGCCTTAAAGAAATTGGGTATTGGGCTTACCAAAGGTCTAACCTAATGACAATGGGTTAACAACTAATCTAAACCATAAAAATAGTTTTGTAAGTGGACCTATGTTATTGTTTGTATAGGTATACCCTATTAATTTATTCTTTTTACATATACATATCGAATTGTTTTAAAATAACGTGCCCTTCAAAATATCTGATCCTAGCCTCCTCGCCCACTCTCAAGGCCGCCCATGAGCTTAACCATCTGTTAACAAATATGGTAAATGGGAAAAAAAGAAAAAAATCATAAATAAAAAGGAAAGAATTGACACTCTAACTTCACATGTCATGTCTTGCTACCTCCTTTTCAAACTAAGCATGTTTTCCTTTCTACGATAGACATAGAGTCAAAGATTAAACAAAAAATCTCCTTTTCTCTTGGTAAAAAAAGGTAATACTCGTCATCCTCATATTCAATAAATCTCATCAATAACAAATCAAACGTATTTTCTAAGGAAAATAAGATACATGTAGTCTAAGCTCTATCCCGTAGGAATAGATAGGTTGCTTCCAATGAGACCCCTGGCTCGATAGTAGTTTTGCATCAAGCCTTGGACATAAGTGATGTGTTTGCAAAAACACAGTGCATTTTGTATAGCTTGGCGTCGGTTTTAGTGTTTAAATGCGTTAAATCATATTGGTATGTTGTGCTTATCACGTGTTCGGTTTTTTAGGGTTAATGGGGTCTAAATGAGGTGAAAAGAACATCGAAATAGGAAAACGGGCTCGACGGTACCTGAAAGTAGAAGAAAAACAAGGTGTTGGAAACTGATCCCTGTTGCGCCAAGCGACGGGGAGATGCATGCTGGTCGCATGACGCGACCAGGGCAATTCAACAAAAGTCAAACCATGTTTCCTCGCGCCATGCGGCGGAGAGGAAATGCTTGGTCGCATGACACGACGACGTAAGGCGGTGGAAAACATTTAATACCAATCCAAATCGCATGTAAACCTTATCTTTTTCTGTTTTACCATTTTGAACCATTCCAGAGCTCTGTTTAGGCGATTTTCTCAGTATTCTTCCATCTTTCATCCTATTTCTTCATGTTTGATCATGCTGGATTGATTGTTGAAGCTATGATGACTAGCATGCACGGTTAAACGCTCTGTGACGTCCCCGGATGAATGAATTGCTTTGTTTATACACTTTGAACTTTGTAGAAATACGATGTTGTTGATAATGTTTGTGAAGCAGTTGTTACTAATGAATGTGTTCTTTTAGATGAGAATGGTGTTGAGTGTAACAGGTCCATGCTTCAAAAGAAGGGAGATCTCATGAAGAAGGAAAATGTGATAAGGAGAGTGAAAGAAAGCAAGCCACCTGATGGTAGGAACGAATGGAGTGATGAGGCCAAGTTTGAGCTTAACTGGCGGGGAGTTACAAAATTTTCGAACTATTGGAAGCAAATTGGTTTAAAATAGTCTGGAGGTAAGCATGCTTTTGAACTGCCTTGAGAATACCAGGTATGATCTAACTGAAGATCTAAAACTTAGCGGTCTTGGGAGGCAGCCTAAGGTTTCTTTTTGTTTTTCTTTTCTTTTCTTTTGTGTTTTCCGAGCAATGGAAGAAGTATGGGGAAGTAT
This sequence comes from Helianthus tuberosus, assembly GCA_030545235.1. Taxonomy (NCBI): domain Eukaryota; kingdom Viridiplantae; phylum Streptophyta; class Magnoliopsida; order Asterales; family Asteraceae; genus Helianthus; species Helianthus tuberosus. Next base: position 3,902,001 of record JARYGA010060224.1, read on the forward strand.
GAGGTAATTTTTGCAAAGTTTTCGTGTAGTTGAGGGCAATGCACTCTTTTAAGGGGGAAGGTGGCAGGACAAGATTGAAAAAGGTTGAAAAAGTTTTTAAATGAATTGACCCTAAATTGTATATTAAGTCGTGTAATTTGAGTCTTTTCAATTCTGTTTTTATTTTTAGTTTCTTTGAGTCGGTTTAATCTGTTTGGGAGTGTGTGAGCTTTAGTTTAGAGGTTTCCATCGCTCTGTCCATACTTAATCTCCATTTGGGTAGGGGGATTCGAATAATCTTTGAAAAAGAGCATCCCATGTTGAATGTAGTCGTGAAAGAAATGCTATACGATTGCTGTGGAACATTCACGAGTAGGGCTGTAAACGAACCGAACGAACACGAACAAGGCCTTGTTCGTGTTCGTTCGTTAAGGAAATGAATGTGTTCACGAACGGTTCATGAACACTTACCGAACGAGATTTTATGTTCGTGATCGTTCATTAAGGAAATGAGCGTGTTCGCGAACGGTTCACGAACACAAATAAATTTGGCGAACGCGACGAAGGATAAAGATAGATGGCCCAGAGAGTAGCACTCGAACTTGAATCCCTTATTGTGGAACGGAGGTCAATTGTATTCGTGGATTTAAATAATGAGAAATGAAAGGGAAATGATGCATAAACAAGGTAAAATTGGGTTTCCTAGTTTAATTGTTAGGGAGATAAAATAAATAAAAGTTTAATAATATAAAAAGTACAAATAAAATATAAGAAAGTACAAAGATCTTCAATTAAAACACAAACATACGAACATAAACGAACACAAATCAACGAATGTTCACGAACACCTTACCGAACGTTCACGAACACAATCGAACGAACAAGACCTCTGTTCATGTTCGTTCATTTAACTAATCGAACGAAATTTCTTGTTCATATTCGTTCGTTTATTAAACGAACGAACATAAACGAACTTCCCGCTGAACGGTTCACGAACTGTTCGCTGAACGTTCGGTTCGTTTACAGCCCTATTCACGAGGATCCTGCTGCTTTAACCAGGGGAGTCTGTTCCAACTTCTTGTACATTTAGTTTTTCGTTTTTATTTTGAGTTATAGTTTCTTGCTTCATTGAGCACAATGTCAGATACAAGTGTGGGGAGGGGAAAATTTAGTGTCTAGTTGTGTCTTAGTCTGATCGGAAAAAAAAATTGAAAAATCAAAAATCAATGAAAATTGAAAAAAATTGAAAATGTCCCGTAAAGATTTTGCAAACAAAATGGAAGATGATAGGTAAAATCGGATCGTTGGCTTTTCAATTTTATATATATATATATATATAAGATAACGAAACGGTCGAGCATGCGTCTAACTTAGGATATGTGGGTAGGCCCAGCCGGTTGAAAGGTTTCTTAGGAGCGATAAAATATACTTAATTATTAGGATTCTTGTGGGTTATCGCCTTAGGAGTTATAGCAAAAGCGAAACTATTGAGAGTATAAGGGGTACCGTTATAAATAAAAAAGCTTATAAGTATTCCGACTAAATTTGTAACATCCCAAATTTTACCATTTTAAATGAAACGGATGGAAAATGAAGTGGCCTTTTTAGTATTTTATCGCAACAAAAAGTGGGTAATGTTATGTTCTTGTTGTGGAAATTAAGGGGCTTTGGTGCAAATATAGTGTCTTATAATTTTTCGGGGCTGTTTGTTTACCTTTTAATGAGGCTCTTAATGGTTCAGACCTCTTACTGGTTCAGCACTTAATGATTCAGACTGTTTGTTTCACGAGTAGATGTCTGAATGGTTCAGACATTTGCCTCTGAATGGTTAAGATTTATACAAAATCTGAATGATTAAAACCTCTAATCTGAATTGGTCAGACATTTGTCTCTGAACGGTTAAGCATTATACATGCTCTTAATGGTTCAGATCTCTTACTGGCTCAGCACTTAATGGTTTAGACATCTTACTGGTTCAACACTTAACCATTTAGATGTTGGCACACAACCCCTTAAATTTATATTGCATCTTATATAGAAGTTGGAGGGGTCGATGTGTAATATTCCAATCAACACTTTGCTTTTAACAGAGAAACAAGAAAACCCTATCTGCCGTCAAACACCATTGTTCCGTCTTCTTGGCTTGCTTAAACGAAAGAACATGTGACAGTCATGAATCCCATAACCTCCATCGATTCCTTAGGTAACCATTAACCAAACATCCGTACATAGATCCAACCTCACATCTTGTATACAACCTTAAGTATAGAAACCGTGTGTTTGAATGACTCCGTATCACGTTGCTTCGATTTGGCAGTTGCCTCCTCGATCAAACCCGGTATGCTACTTATCCTTGAATCTATGTTTTGGAAAAGGTTGTCGGTTCGGATGCAGTTGCCCGACAAACCGTGACACGTCGGTTATGGTTTGCAGGTTAGTATTGGTTTTAGATGGGATAACGGTTGTCTTATAGAACTGAGAATTGACATACACACACACTAATTTACAGTTTTCATGGTGGGTCTAATGGAGTGTGAAGATTTGGATGTTGAGAATTATTGTTGTGTTTAATGAGTTCTTCCATGTAAATGGAGTGGTTGAGGGTTGCAATTAGGATTAGTTGAAGGTGTTGATGTTGCGTTATTGTGGGGAATTCATTATTTATGAGTTAGGATTAGGATGAGGACCATGCATGTTGGTGGTGATAGTGTTCCATTGTGGTGGTGAATGGGAATTAGGGGTGTCAAAATGGGTGGGTGGGTTGGGTAGGTTTGGGTAATGGGTTAGGATGGGTTGGGATGGGTTGGGTAGGTTTGGGTAATGGGTTAGGATGTGTATTCGTTAGGATGAGTTTATTAAGAAATGGGTTAGAATGGGTTTAGATTAAAATGGGTTTTTGTTAAGATGGATTTGGGCATGATAAAAAATCAAAAAAATTGTAAAAAATCCAAAAAATTATAAAAAATCAAAAAAATTATATAAAATCAAAAAAATAATAAAAAATCCAAAAAATTATAAAAAATCCAAAAAAATCTAAAAAATTTAAAAAAAGAAATTAAAAAAATAAAAAAATATAAAAAATCAAAAAAATTCTAAAAAATCCAAAAATTCTAAAAAATCAAAAAATCCTAAAAAATCAAAAAATTCAAAAAAATAAAAAAAATCAAAGAAATAATAAAAAAACCAAAAAAATTATAAAAAAATCCAAAAAAATTATAAAAATCCAAAAAATTCTAAAAAATAAAAAAATATATAAAAAATCAAAAAATATAAAAAATCAAAAAATATAAAAAATAAAAAAATATATAAAAAATCAAGAAAATTCTAAAAAATCCAAAAAATTCTAAAATATCCAAAAAATTTTAAAAAAATCAAAAAAATCCTAAAAAATAAAAAACTTCTAATGGAGGGTCTAATGGAGTGTGAAGATTTGGATGTTGAGAATTATTGTTGTGTTTAATGAGTTCTTCCATGTAAATGGAGTGGTTGAGGGTTGCAATTAGGATTAGTTGAAGGTGTTGATGTTGCGTTATTGTGGGGAATTCATTATTTATGAGTTAGGATTAGGATGAGGACATGCATGTTGGTGGTGATAGTGTTCCATTGTGGTGGTGAATGGGAATTAGGGGTGTTAAAATGGGTGGGTTGGGTAGGTTTGGGCAATGGGTTAGGATGGGTTGGGTAGGTTTGGGTAATGGGTTAGGATGTGTATTCGTTAGGATGAGTTTATTAAGAAATGGGTTAGAATGGGTTTAGATTAAAATGGGTTTTTGTTAAGATAGATTTGGGCATGATAAAAAATCAAAAAAATTGGAAAAAATCCAAAAAATTATAAAAAATAAAAAAAATTATATAAAATCAAAAAAATAATAAAAAATCCAAAAAATTATAATAAATCCAAAAAAATCTAAAAAATTAAAAAAAAAGAAATTAAAAAAATAAAAAATATAAAAAAAATCAAAAAAATTCTAAAAAATCCAAAAATTCTAAAAAATCAAAAAATCCTAAAAAATAAAAAAATTCTAAAAAATAAAAAAAATCAAAGAAATAATAAAAAAACCAAAAAAATTATTAACAAATCCAAAAAAATTATAAAAATCCAAAAAATTCTAAAAAATAAAAAAATATATAAAAAATCAAAAAATATAAAAAATCAAAAAATATAAAAAATAAAAAAATATATAAAAAATCAAGAAAATTCTAAAAAATCCAAAAAATTCTAAAATATCCAAAAAATTTTAAAAAATCAAAAAAATCCTAAAAAATAAAAAACTTCTAAAAAATTAAAAAAAATCTAAAAAATAATAAAAAATCGAGAAAATTCTAAAAAAAAAATATAAGAAATTCTAAAAAATAAAAAAAAGTCTAAAAACGAAAAAAACTAAAAAAACCTAAATTTTTTTTGATTTTTTTTATTTTTTAGAATTTATTGATTTTTTATTATTTTTTAGACTTTTTTGGATTTTTTTGAATTTTTAGAATTTTTTGGATTTTTATTATTTTTTTATTTTTGTGAGTTTTTTGGATTTTTTATTATTTTTTGGGATTTTTTAGAATTTTTTGGATTGTTTAGGATTTTTTGATTTTTTATAATTTTTTGGATTTTTTATTAATTCTTTTATTTTATAGAATTTTTTGGATTTTTTATAATTTTTTATTATTTTTTGGATTTTTTATTATTTTATTATTTTTTTGATTTTTTAGAACTTTTTTGATTTTTTAGAATATTTTGGATTTTTTATATTTTTTTTTATTTTTTAGATTTTTTTGGATTTTTTTGATTTTTTAGAATTTTGTAGATTTTTTTTTGAGTTAATTACTGTTTTCGTCCCTGTGGTTTGTCAAAAATCACTATTTCAGTCCATTAGTTAAAAAATTACGATTTTAATCCCTGTGGTTTAACTTTCGTAACCATTTCAGTCCCTGTGGTTTCACTTTCGTAACCATTTCAATCCATTATTCTGTTAAGTACAGGGACTGAAATGGTTACGAGGTGGACTTAAATGGTTACGAAAGTGAAACCACAGGGACTGAAATCACAATTTTTAAACTAATGGACTGAAATAGTGATTTTTGACAAATCACAGGGACGAAAACAGTAATTAACTCTTTTTTTATTTTTTATTATTTTTTAGAATTTTTTGGATTTTTTATTATTTTTTATTATTTTTTAGAATTTTTTGGATTTTTTATTATTTTTTTGGTATTTTAGAATTTTTCGGATTTTTTTTATTATTTTTGGGATTTTTTAGAATTTTTTTGATTTTTTTAAAATTTATTATTATTTTTAATTATTTTTTATTATTTTTAAAATTTTTATTATTTGTGAAGCCAACGTCTACGAACACTAGTGTTCGGATGAAGAATCTGCCTGTGATGCTCTTTTTTGAGTTACCCTTTTACCCAACATAATACACATCGTGACCCACGAATTATTTTAAATAGATATCATATAACCCAATCTGACTAATCCTTAATTATTTCTTAACCCATCCTAACCCATTCTCATTTTTAAAATGACCCAAAATAACCTAAAAACCCAAAATGAGTTTTTATTGCCAGGCCTAATGAGAATAGATGACAGTGTCAGATGATGAGGGTAGGTGTTTAACAGTTGGTGGTTAGCGACGATGGAGTCCGATGAGGTAAGGCATGTGACAGTGGCTACGATGGTGGTGCGAAGTAGGTGATGAACTGGACTTCCATGGGGTTTATGCTTGAGTCGATGACGGGAGTTAAGGTTCGGTTACAGGCGGATGAAGGTGATGGCCGCGAGGTTGAGCATCAGCGATGACGGTGTCGGCACCAGTGAAGTTATGCTCGGTGGAGATGATGATTGGCACAATGGAGTTTTGATATTTTATGGATGCAAAATGTTGGGTTAATGGGATCATGTAATTGTTGTCATGCATTCTGGTTGCCATGTTAAATCACACAAGAATATATTATTTTTGTTACAAACCAGACATTTTAGGCCCAACCCATTACTTATGGGCTTTAGGGTTTATGGTTGTGTTTATCTATATATATTGTAATGTTGAATAGAATGAAGTATGTAATTCAGTTGATCTCTTTTCTCTTTGGTTTTTATCACGTTATCAGCACGTTTGCTCTCCATTAGGCATTAATCGGCAATCTGAAATCATTCCCAACAAGTCGCTATGATTTAGGAGGCTAGTGACATCACGTATTCATCAACACTATATTTTTGATTCACAATCTTCTGTTCAACATAATCCGGGTACACATCTTCACACTATGTTTCCATGTTATTTTCATTACATGTAGATTTGTATATCCAAAGGATGAATCCCAATATCCGATTTTAATAAGTGGTAACCAGGAAAAGTGTTTTTTTTAATAGGCTTCTACTGTGTTTTCACGGACTAAAAGGATACACATATTTTTAAGATGATTTTCAAATTGGTTTATAATTCTCAACCTTTGGATCAACATAAATAGGTTTTTCTATCTGGCCTTTAGAACAACATAGGATTTTCCTTTGATTTGTACTTATGGAAATACCATGTTAGAATCGCAACATAATTTAAAGAATCAATCTGAAATCAAAGATCTGAAATTTATTTTTCCCAACTATCCGGCGGTCACTGCCGTCACGAACATCGTGAAAGAACCACAATCACAATCGATAAACACACATAACTGACCCGTAAACATTGCTTTGGCGATTCCCGTAAACATCGCTTCTCTGGTGCTTGTAAACCGAAAACCGGCACTGCACCCCACCAATGTTCTGATGGATCTTAAATCATTGTCGATTCGGTTTTGCTTGGCGGCGATTATGTCTGATTCTAGAACCGATTATTACTAGTTATCCCTTGATTTGTGATCTTACTAGATCTCCTGAACTCAATCGACGCTACTTCGTGCAAGGTGTGAGAGTCCACATTTTTTGATACATACAAACCTACATAAATGGGGTAAATAATGTGAGTCTGATAGCATTCTCTTTTCTTTCAATAATAAAATAAATATATAGATATAGTAGTGCTTTACAACTGTACTCCATATAAACAAATTAATATATTATATTAAAAGAAAAAAATATATATATATTATGTAATGTTTTACGGTGAAAATATTATGTACTCCACATGGGTTGATGAGAAAAAGCAATCCCGTACCAAACTGATTAATAAAATATATATTGTTTTGTGGTGAAATATATTTTTTAGATTTCTTAACAATTTAAACACTTAATGAGTTGTCTAACCATTACTTAATATTTTTAAATTGTTTTCTTCTTATATAACAACGGCCTAACGTATAGAACCCGAAGTTCTACCTATAGAGAACCCGAAGTTCTCCTACAATGAATATATTTTATATTGCGGCTTAATTTTAAATCCTTGATTTTTTCATTTGTGGATAAAACGTCGAATTTAGCAAAGCTTGAATTCACCGCACTTGACATCTCGGGTAAGAACTACCTCCCATGGACCCTTGATGCTAAAATTCATTTGACAACAAATAATTTGGGGGAGACAATTATTTATGATAATCAAACTTCACCTCAAGATAAAGCGAAAGTTATGATATTTTTCCACCATCATCTTCACGAAGATCTAAAGCGGAAATATCTAATTGTTGAGGACCCTCTTGAATTATGGACAAACATCAAAGAACGTTTTGACCACCAGAAGTTGGTCTTACTCCCCAAAGCCTGCTATGAATGGCTTCATTTACGACTACAGGATTCTAAATCTGTCAGTGAGTATAATTCTGCCTTATTCCGCATTACCTCTGAGTTAAAATTATGTGGTGAAAAAAAAATATAACCGTTGAAGACATACTTGAAAAAAAAAAATTTCTCAATGTTCCATGCCTCAAATATGCTCTTGTCGCAGCAATATAGGGAACGCCAATTTACTAAATATTCCGAACTGATATCATGTCTTCTGGTCACGGAGCAAAACAATAAGCTCCTACTACAAAACCATCAATCGCGACCCGCCGGTGCAAGCCCATTCCCTGAAGCGAATGTGGACAATTCTCAAAGCGGACGAGGGAGAGGTTGAGGCCGCGGCCCCAACAGAGGTCGTGGTCGTGGTCGAGGACGGGGATATACATGGCATCGATAGTCCCAGAACACTAAAAAAATAGCGGTGGTGAATCGAGTCGACATAATACGGGGCGACCTTCAAAAGGGAAAAGTAGCGGGAACCAAAGCAACATTTGTTATAAATGTGGGATGTCAAATCATTGGTCTCGCCCATGTCACACCCCTAAACACCTCATTGAGGCATATCAACGCATTTGTTATAAACTCTTGCATTGTTTCATTTTACTTCTTTGAATTAACGTTTATTTATTTTTATTTCCTGAAGAAATATGTATACTAGCTCTAGTAGAGCTATTATTGGTGATGAATGTATGGTAGATAGCGGTAGTACTAACACTATTCTCAAAGATATGAAAGTTTTCTCTGAGTTGTCTCCGGCAGAGACACCGATTAGTACTATATCTGGTGTCAGTAACCTTATCGAATGCTCCGGCAGAGCACACATAACATTATCTTCGGGTACCAAATTAACTACTGATAATGCATTATATTCTAGTAAATCCAGAAGAAATTTACTTAGCTTTAAAGATATTCGAAAAAACGGTTACCACCTAAAAACAATATCTGAAAATAATATTGAATATCTTCAAATTACTTCAAACAAAAATGGCAAAGAAACAATTGTTGAACAATTAGAAGCCTTATCCTCTGGGTTATATTGTACTAATATCAATCCTGTCAAATCATACATGGTGAGTAACCAAAAGCTGTTAGATAAAGATACATTCAATATATGGCATGACCGTCTAGGTCACCCTGGTAGCATAATGATGAGACGAATAATCAAAAGTGCAACCGGGCACCCTCTAAAAAACTTAAAAGTTTTGCTACCACAAGACTTATCATGTGCAACATGCTCTCTGGGCAAACTTATAACTCGGCCTCACAAACTAAATTGATACATGAAACCCCATCATTTTTAGAAAGAATCCAAGGGGATATTTGTGGGCCTATTCATCCTCCGTGTGGACAATTCCGCTATTTCTTGGTCTTAATAGACACATCCTCAAGGTGGTCACATGTGAGCCTTTTAGCTACTCGAAATGTAGCATTTGCCCGACTTTTAGCTCAAATCATGCAATTGAGAGCCAATTTCCCCGATAATCAAATTAAAAACATCCGGATGGATAATGCAGGAGAGTTCACATCTCAAGCTTTTAATGACTATTGTATGTCAATTGGGATCAATGTTGAACATTCAGTACCTCATGTTCACACACAAAACGGTTTAGCTGAATCTCTAATTAAACGATTAAAAATAATCGCTAGACCACTCTTAATGAGATGTAAATTACCATCTTCTGCATGGGGTCATGCTATTTTGCATGCCGCTGCACTGATTAGATTGAGACCAACTGCTGATCACGAATACTCCCAATTACAACTGGTCTCCGGACGAGAACCAAGTTTGTCCCACCTTAGAATTTTTGGTTGTGCGGTATATGTACCAATACCGCCACCACAACGTATTACAATGGGACCCCAAAGAAGACTGGGTATCTATATTGGTTTTAACTCCCCGTCCATAATTAAATATTTAGAACCAATGACAGGAGACATGTTTACAGCACGGTATGCTGACTGTCATTTTGATGAAACAATGTTCCCAGTCTTAGGGGGAGATAAGGACAAAGAAAGACTGGTAACACAAGAAATAACGTGGAATGCATCATCGCTATCAAATCTCGACCCCCGAAGTGGTCAATGTGAATATGAAGTCCAAAAGATTATACATTTGCAAAGAATAGCGAATGAATTACCAGATGCATTCACAGACACGAATAGAGTGACAAAGTCACATGTACCAGCATCAAATGCACCTGCTCGAATTGAAGTAATCCCAGAAGCGATTACTATACAACGAAAGCGTGGGAGACCAATCGGTTCCAAAGATAAAAACCCACGGAAACGAAAAGAGCAAAGTAACGCAGTTGGTGAAAACTCACAAAAGATTATAAGTGAAACCCCGGTAGAGGTAAATGTCCCAGAAGAGACAACTATGAATCCATAGGAAAATGAAGTTTCAGAAGAAACACCGGTACCGAACGAAAATGAGATCTCTATTAATTATGTACAAGATAGTACAATGTGGAACCGGAATAAAACACGTGTTGATGACATATTCGCATATGATATAGCAACGGATGTAATCAATGAAAATGATTACGTACCTAAAACTTTAGAAGAGTGCATGCACAGAAATGATTGGCCAAGATGGCAAGAAGCCATAAACGCCGAATTGAATTCGCTCGAAAAGCGACATGTTTTCGGACCTGTAGTCCGAACGCCCATAGACGTCAAACCAGTAGGTTCTAAATGGGTGTTTGCAATAAAGAGAAATGAAAAGAATGAGATTGTATGATATAAGGCTCGACTTGTAGCACAAGGGTTTTCCCAAATCCCAGGAGTTGATTATGAGGAAACGTATTCCCCTGTAGTGGATGCGATAACCCATAGGTTCCTAATCGGCCTCACAATCTCTGAAGGACTTCATATGAGACTATTGGATGTCGTCACCGCATACTTATACGGGACACTTGAAAATGACATCTACATGAAAATCCCTAAAGGATTAAAATTTCCCGAAGCATTAAAATCAACACCTCGAGATATGTGTTCTATAAAGCTCCAGAGATCTTTATATGGTCTCAAACAATCTGGTCGTATGTGGTACAATCGACTTAGTGAATATCTCGAAAAGGAAGGATACAAGTCTGATGTAATCAGTCTATGTGTCTTTATAAAATGATCACTTTCAAATTTCTCTATCATAGTAGTTTATGTTGATGATATCAACATCATCGGATCTCCTGAAGAGATAGAGAAAGCTGCTCAGTTGTTAGAGAATGAATTTGAAATGAAAGAACTTGGTATAACGAAATTATGTATCAGACTACAATTTGAGTATCTGTGCAATGGCACATTTGTCCATCAATCAAACTACATCCAGAAGATGTTAGTACGTTTCAATATGGATAGAGCACATCCGTTTAGCGTACCTATGGTTGTCCATAGAGCACATCCGTTTAGCGTACCTATGGTTGTCCGACCGCTAGATCCACACAAGGATCCTTATCGCCCTCAAGAAGAAGGCGAAGAAGTACTTGGTCCAGAAGTACCGTACTTAAGCGTGATCGGTGCCCTTATGTATCTCACAAATAACACAAGACCTGACATTGCATTTGCAGTACATGTACTAGCGAGATACGGTTCAAATCCAACACGTAAACACTGGAATGGTGTAAAACATATATTTCGGTATATTTGCGGGACACAAGACTTAGGTCTTTTCTATCAGAAAGATCAAAAGTCCCAGCTTGTTGGGTATGCTGATGCTGGATATCTATCAGATCCTCACAAAGCAAAATCTCAGACAGGTTATGTATTCACATATGGTGGCACAACAATTTCTTGGAAGTCAACTAAGCAAACACTTACAACAACATCATCAAATCACGCCGAATTAATAGCACTATATGATGCTGGTCGAGAACGTGTGTGGTTGAGATCAATGGTTAATCACATACAAGAAGCATGCGGATTGGAACAGATCAAGAAGGAGCCAACAATTATTTATGAAGACAATGCTGCTTGCATAGCTCAAATCAGAGAAGGTTATATCAAGGGTGATCGAACAAAGCACATCTCACCAAAATTGTTCTCAACATATGACTTGCAAAAAGAAGGGGAAATTGATGTTCGCCAGATTAAGTCAAGTAAAAATCTAGCTGACCTGTTCACGAAATCTTTACCTAGAAGCAGTTTTGTGCAGCTATCACACAAGATCGGTCTTCGTAGATTGAAAGATGTTTGTTGAATTCAGGGGGAGAATTATACACGCTGTACTCTTTTTCCTTTAACTAAGTTTTGTCCCACTGGGTTTTCTTAGTAAGGTTTTTAATGAGGCAGCATAGCTGATCCAGTAGTATCAGTTTATTTATTCAGGTCCTGAAGTACCTATTTAACATCATCCTGAAGTATGTTGTTAAACTGTGTATAATTCTAAATGTCTGAGGGGGAGTGTTATAAACCAGACATTTTAGGCCCAACCCATTACTTATGGGCTTTAGGGTTTATGGTTGTGTTTATCTATATATATTGTAATGTTGAATAGAATGAAGTATGTAATTCAGTTGATCTCTTTTCTCTTTGGTTTTTATCAATTTTTGTATAATTGCATGATGAGTGTTTGCATGAAATCTTGAAGGCATGGAAATATAAAACGTGACATGCTTGAGGTTTTGGCAAGACGGTGTTAGCTTTTGCATGGTGACATAATACATGCATCTTAGGTTTAGGTGGTTGTGTTTATGTGCGCATGGGTTCTCGGGTTCGAACAGGCTCGCAGGTGACCTGGTTTATGGTGCGTTCAGATCAAGGGTTCGGTCAAGTTTTGCGTGGTGATTCATAGTTCGAGGTAGTTTAACGTGTGGATTTAGAAGCTTCGCAACCTGTGAGTTCTAATTCCCTTTTTAAGTGTTTGTTTTGGGGCTAGGATACATGCGTAATGATGTGTTTTACGTATATTTTTATATGAGTTTTTTTGCTAAATTAATTAACGAGTTTTGAAATAAAAATGTTTAATAAATATTTTCTCGTAGCTGGATAGATTTCTTGGTGTATGAGTTGATAGAGTTTTGGTAGCCTTGCTTAGGCGTGACATGACGGTATGATGATGCTGGGGTTGTAGTATAAGTGGTATATCATAGTTGTGAGTGACGAGGTTAATCTATAGTCTAGTATGATAATGATGTTTTATACATTGTGTGTGTCGATGTGCTTTTGTGTGATATAGCATCCTAGAGGTGCTTGATGCGGGATTTCTCGTGATGGGGTCATTATCTTCGGGGTGGCGTCAGGTCACGGGTAGCACCTTTGTGGTGCTTGATGCATGATTTCTCATGATTTGGTCGTTACCTTCGGGGTGGCGTCGGGTCATGAGAAGCACCCATGTGGTGCTTAGTTGATGGTCACGGTTTGTGACACTAATGTAGCCCTAGTGGCAATGACGATTTATGCGGGAGATGATGATGGCTGCAATTTAGTAACCGGACCCAAAGAGAGGGGTTACATCCGGCAATATGAGACGAGCTATGGTCACTTCTTAGTGATTTGACCTAATTATGTGTTAGGTTCCCACCTTATATGTTTTACGTGTTCGCGTTAGATGAACATGTGGGTATTTGGTGTAATTGTGGTATGATATTTAATTAGTGTGGTTGTGGTTCGTACTAAGGAGTCCTTTGTATGATTATTTTTTAGATGAGTATATAAGAGTGTTAGTACATGTAACGATTCCATATTTTTTTATATTAAAATAAAGCATATAAAACTTATATAATTAAACGGGTAGATTACGGGTAAGTTGACTGTTAGAAATATGAAGTACCTAGACGGATCTATGAACCGTTTAATAATTTAATTATAAAAATACATTATATTTGAACTTGCTCCGTTTTTAATGAAACTTGGGTCAAAATTTAGATACAAATATTCTCGTTCTAAAGATATATTCATTGTTTTATAAAACGCCATATTTTAGAAGTTATAAGCGCCAAATAATTGAAGTAGCTGAATTAATTATAATATATAAAATAATAAATTAATAATAATTACAAACTAACCTATGAAATGGAAAAAAACATGTGCATGCTATATGAATGCATGCATGTTACGTGTAACTATAGAAATCTAAAACATTAAATTGAAATGGAGGTGTACGTGGCCGACAAACTTGCTCCCCAAGTCCAACATTTACTATAAATAGGAGCACCAGTTCATCATTCTGTTATGCTCACCTAGTTCTATGGCCCATTTGGCTAATCGTCCCGAGTTTTCAGGTTTTTCAAGCACACTCTTGATGGGTTGGTCGGTGACCACTTGTATAGGGTGTGCTTGGAAATACCTTCGAAGCCTTCTAGCTGTTTGAACAAGGGCTAGGGCGAGTTTTTCAAGGGGAGGATATTTCGTTTCAGCCAATTTTAAAGTTCTGCTGAAAAAATAAACGGGTACCTGGGCCTTGTCTCGCTCAATGGTGAGGACTGCACTGATGGCCTCGTCAGCAATTGATAAATAGACTGAAATTGGTTCCCCCGTTTCAGGAGCTGTGATGTCTGGTAAGGAAGCAAGATGTTGTTTCATCTGGTTGAAGGCTTCTTCAGCCTCATCGGTCCATTTGAAGTTCTTCTTATCAGAGCAATTCTTGAGCCTTTTGTAGAAGGGTAGGGACCTTTCAGCCAGCGTGGAGGTAAAACGCTTCAAGGCTGCAAGCTTCCCGTTTAAACTTTCGACTTCTTTCCTGGTTTTTGGTGGTTTGGTTTCGAGGACAGCTTTCACTTTGTTTGGGTTGGCTTTGATGCTTTGTTTCCCAAAAATGTGACCCAAGAACTTTCCTTCTTCAAATCCAAATGAGCATTTTTCCGGGTTAAGCTTCATGTTAACCTTTCTGAGATTCTTGAAAGTTTCTTTAATGTCGTCGAGCATTCGATACTCCGTCTTGCTTTTGATCACCAAGTCATTGACATATGCCTCCATGTTTTTACCAATTTGGCTTTCAAAGGCTTTGTCAACGAGTCGTTGGTAGGTTGCACCAGCATTTTTGAGGCCAAAAGGCATCTTTTGATAACAAAAGATCCCTTTGTCCGTGTGAAAGGCTGTTTTTTCCTCATCTTCTTCCTTCATGAGGATTTGGTGGTAACCTTTGTATGCATTAAGAAAGCATTTGAACGAGTAACCGGTGAGGGAGTCAACCTTAAGATCAATTTCGGGTAGTGGATAGCAATCTTTGGGGCAAGCCTTGTTAAGATCTTTGAAATCTATGCACATCCTCCAAGAGTTGTCAGGTTTCTTGACCATAACCGGGTTTGCAACCCATGATTGGTACTTGACCTCTCGGAGAATGCCGGCTGACACAAGCTTTTCAACCTCTTGGCAGGCTGACAGACTTCTCTCTGGTGCCAAGCTTCTTTTCTTTTGGACCACAGGCTTGACGTCCGGTGGTATTCTTAACTCATGCTCAGCAATGTTCCGAGGGATCCCTGTCATATCTTCTGGACACCAAGCGAAGACATCGCTGTAATGTGTTAGCAGCTTTTCGAGATACGAAAGGGTCTCTTGAGAAAGGCTTGGATTGACCCTTATTCTTTGTTCAGGGTACTTAGGGTTTATGACCAACCTTTGCCTGTCTTCTTCACTGTTTGAGCTTTCACCCTCAACTATGTAAGCTTCTTGAGAGGGTTGAAGGGTTGCTATGCCCCTCTCGGTAGGAAATTTGACTGTGCCATGGCCAACAGACACGGCCATGTAGAATGCACACTGCCCTGGTCTTCCAATGATCACGTCATAGCTTGAGGGGATGTTGATAACCACAAAGGTGAGTGGTTGGGTTCTTTCTTTCAGACCTTCACTGAAATGAACATTAAGTGTCAGTTGCCCTAAAGGCTTGAGGGGTATATCGGCGATACCTTTTATAGAGGTTCCAGAGGGTTGAAGCCTTGAACGTTCTTCATTACTCAAGCGGTTGAAGAATTTCTCGAACATGATTTCAGTGGCTGCCCCAGTGTCTATGTATGCCCTACATGTTTGCAACATTCCCACGGTAGCTTCTACCACAAGCGGGCTAGAGAGAGGGTCTTTCTCCGTTGGTGGGAAGCAGACAGACTGAAGCTCCCAAGCTTCCAACCGTTGTCTTTTATGGGGGACCCTTTCATCAGAATCCACCATATTGACTTCCTTGCCTTTTCCTTCAGCCATTTTGTCCCGGACCCCCTTTACCAAATGAGCGAGTTCTCCGGACTTAACAGCTTCTTCAATTCTTTTCTTGAGCTGGAAGCAATCATTGGTGTGGTGACCTTTTTCTTCATGAAACTCACAATATTGTGTGGAGTTCTCATTTTTTCTGCTTTTGGGGAGAGGCCTGGGAGGCCGAAAGTTCTGCTTGACTTCTTCAGGTGCAAGGATTTCTTGAGGGGTTTTCGTGAGGGGTGTGAAACTCATGCCTTTCTCCCTGCTTGAAGGGTTCCGGCCTTCAGACCTTCGTGGGTCTGAACCCTTTGACCGCCTGTCATAGGAGTTAAAGTTTCCCTTTTTTCTAGCTGGACTATGGCTTCGCCAGCTGGACCCCCTTTTCCTTTGTTCTTTAATGTCTACTGCCTCCTCTCCCCGAATGTGGGATTCAGCCCTTTCGAGAGCTTCTTCCAAGGTTTTGGGCAGGGATTTGTTGAAATCTCTTGTGAGATATTTGGAGGTGATGGCATTCATGAAACCAGCCACTCTCATCTTTTCATCTGCCCCTACATAAGTCAAACTTTCCTTCTTGTATCGTTCAATGAACGCTCGGAGACTTTCATCATCACGTTGTTTTATTTGGAAGATTACTGTTGCGTCTTTAACATATCGCCTTTGTTGGGAGAAATTGGCCAGAAAACCCTTGCTGAGGTCGTCGAAGCTTCGAACACTTCGAGCAGGTAAGTCGTTGAACCAGATTCTGGCTGATCCAACAAGGGTTTGCATGAACATTAGGCAACATTCAGCGTTTGACCATTTCTCTATCCTTGCTGCACCGGTAAAGATCTGAAGATGGTCCTCAGGGTCTTCAGTCCCATCGTATGTTTTGATGTGAGGAGGCATCTTGATCTTTGCTTGAAAATCATAATCAGCTATTTGCTGTGAAAAGCATGAAAGGTTACTTGGCTTGTATGGTTTGGCCAAGTCTTCTTCAGCCCCTGCACCCACATTATTTCCATTGCCGTGGTTTCCCTGAGTGGCTAGCACCTGATTAATAAAGTGTTGCCATGGGAAGTTGGCCATCATCTGGGTCATCATGTTGGGCATGAGGTTGAAGCCTTGAAGGCTTCCGGGTGCAACTGAGCAGCTTATTCCAAAGGGAGTGCTCATAACAGCACTTCGTGCCAAAGGGAGCACGGACAGAGCCTGCTCCCACGAGGTTGTTGTAGATGCCGGAAAGCTTGTTACTGGGGACTGTAGGAGTTGGTCAAGGGTTAGCTCATGTCCCAAAGGAGCACCACTAGTAATCGGTTGGGAAGAAAAGATGGGATGCACTGTGGGATTCGTCATCGTGGACAGATATAGGTGAGGGTTTGAAGGATTACTGGGACCAGCCTCGTTTCTAGTTGTAAAAGGAAGGGGAGGTGGCCCAGGAGACAACGTTGGTTCTGGCTCGTCATAATCTAGGCGGATTCTCACCCCCTTTTCTCTTTCTCTATTCACATGCTGGTTGAGGATAGACCTCAATTCCAGGAAATTGTTAGCAACCCCCTCGGGGGTAAGTTCAACACGCGCTGGGGTGTCAGAGACACCGACATTGGGAGAAGGAACTCCGGATCTGGACGGAGTTGGTGTGTTGAAGGTGAGGAACTCGGGTGTGCTTCCCGGAGTTGAAAAAGAAGTTGGTATAGCCACACGAGCTTGGCTACTACCCGGGGTTGAGGTGTTCGGAATCTGATTTACTTCACCCGGGGATCCACTTTCAGACATGGTGGTTTTAAGTGAAGAGAGCTACACTACTAGGTCTTTTTGAGGAGAAATAGCGGCGCAGCCCCACGGTGGGCGCCAACTTGTTGATGCAACAAATAAGAGACCAAGGATGGTAGCTGGGCTGGTTAGGCAAAAGGGTTGAAGGGTTCAACTTTGTCTAACGCAGGTCGTGGGGTCCCCCCACGTTTGCAAGATGTGGAAGGAGGTTCACTAGTTTATTGTTGTTGTTTGCTGAAGATCCTCTTCTAAAATATGTTCAGATTTGGATGTGGGAGCAAACGGAATGTGTGTGTTGGATGTGAAAGTGAGTAACTCGCATAAAAGCAAGTACTCGATATGAATGACCAGGGTTTAAGGAAACAGGCCTGGCCGAGAATGTCTCAACTCAGTAAATGAAGTGTCAATTATATAGGAGAAGACATCTCCCAAAGAGGCATTCATTTGACTAGTGTCCTTGCTTGCAGCGAGGGGTTTACCCTTTCGGGGGTTGAAGCCTTTTGACCCCTGGATAATAGCGTGTGCTCTGCAGACCTGCATTGCTTTTGCGACTGTGGGTTGGTGAAGCAATCCCTGGATGTGACTGGCTACTGTTTCCGCATTGCTTTTCCCACTTCACAGCTTTTCAACCATTGAACCGTTTAACCTTTGAGCGTTTACATATTTAGTCATTTTATTTAGTCTTGGGCTACCCCCGTCATCAGATAACATTTATATTAATTTATTATTTATATATTTAATATAAGATAAGTAGGAAAGAGAGGTATTTGTTTTAAAAATATATTAAATTAACAATTTAGATTTGAGGATAATATTTTATTAAAGTATGATAAGATTTAATATTAATTTATAATTTATTTAGTTAATATAAAATAAGTATATATTTAAGGATACCTTCAATGAATGACACGTGTTCAAAAATTGGTTTCTTTTATTATAGTAGATAGATGTTACTTAGGTTTTTAGATGCTTAACATCAATAATATGTTACTACACATATTCATCTATCGTTCTTTAAAATGAAAACGTTCTGTCTTCTCTCTCGCCCTCACTCTCTGTATCTTCTAATAAATCTATTTTTTCCTTTTATAATACTTCAAAAGCTCTGCCCCGTTTTAAGTGTTTTAATCCCTGATCACTGAGTCGATACCCTGTCCGATTGATCTAGAACCCAGCAATGCATGTCAAGGCTCTGCCCGACTATGTACGTTGGGGTTCTGTCTCGTGACATATCGATAAAGTTGAATTTGGTTTATTATACTTAACGCGAGTGCATTATATATTTTATTTTATTAAAATAGCTCAGGAGTTATACCCAAGATTATACCAGGAAGCTCTTAGTTGAACCCTAAAGTTACAAAGTGAGTCATTCTTCTTTTTATCACCTTTTTGTGATACAGTTATATTTAAAAATGCTTTCCAAAATCTTAAATATTTATCAGTTATACTTACAGTGATTAAGTTTTTGTATTCTGCAATAGCTGCCAGTATGTGTGGTTTTATACATTACTTGACACTCGTTGCTATTGACCAAAGAGTTAGCCAATAGTAGCACAAATACAGTTTAATATGGTTTAGTGGAGACATGAACATTCAATATCATATATTAGTAATAATATATTTAAACATTTATTTATGGTTTTGTTATAAAAAAATAGTATTATATTCAATGTTTAAATATGGTTTAAATATTATATTTAATATTTAATATAGTATATTATAAACTATAAACATTAATGTATACCAAAATAAAATTTATGTTCATAGATTTTAAGGGTATCACGGGAGCCAACATAATTTCTATAAAAATAGCGTTTAGAAAAATAGTATAACTAGGCTCTCACAAGAAAAATTCTTTTGTTTCCCATATTAGTTAATTTTGTATTTTTTAAGAACTTATAGACATTTCCATAATATAAATTTGCAATAAATTGTTGCATTATGTGTTGTACCCCAAGCATGGGGGGTTTTCCAAAAAAAATTGTGATTTTTCATTTTTAACCCAAAAGTTTAATCATTTGTATTTTAACACTTTTAATTTGTTTAGTTTTAACCCAAAACTTTTCACCTTTTGTAATTTAACCCAAAACTTTTTTATTTACAACTTTGGTCCCCATACTTTTTATCTTTCGCAAGTTTTTCGTTTTACGTTTCGTTCTAAATTTTGCGAGCTAATACGTCCCAACGTGCGTGTGTGGTTCAACGTTTTTCGTCTATTTTTTCACATTCGACAGGTATGTCGCAATGTGTCTATTTCCCCCTTTGGCAACTTCACTGCAACGGGAGGATCCTACATTGACTTAGTTATTTTTTTCTACGTTATTTTGCGAGTTAACACGACGCAACGTGCGTGTGTGGTTCAACGTTTTTATGTCTATTTTTTTCCATGTAACAAGTTCGTCGCAACGCGTGTGTCCTAAATCGACATAGTTATTTTGTTCATGTTATATGTTTCGGTCTTATATTTCTTTCATTAACACGCCGCAACTTCAGTGTTGGTGGTCGCTACTAGCGGTGTGGCATTGATGTTATTTGGCATAGTTTTAAACCCCCGCCGCAACCCGGGGGTGGTTAATTCTTGTTATACACTATCAATTTGCAACAAGTTGATGCAATAGTTGTTGTACTTTGTGTAAAGTTATTTGTACAATGCGTTCTATCACATATCTCTTCTATAAAATGTTGCTTTATAAATTTGCAACAAGTTGATGCAATAGTTGTTGTACTTTGTGTAAAGTTATTTGTACAATGCGTTCTATCACATATCTCTTCTATAAAATGTTGCTTTATAAAATTGGACTTCATGCATTGCATTGGGAGTTTTTCAAAAAAAAAAAAAAATTTCATTTATAGCCCAATGTTTTTCATCTTTTACAATTTAGCCCTAACATATTTTTATTTTCATCTTTGGCCCCTCATAATTTCTTTCAAAAGTTATTCGTTTTACGTTTCGTTTTAAATTTTGCAAAACACGCCGCAACGTGCGTGTGGTGTTCCCTGTTTTTTGTTATATTTTTCCCATTTGACAAGTCCGTCGCAACACGTTTATTTTTCCCATTCAACTTAGTTATTTTTTTCTACATTTTACGTTTCGGTCTAATTCTTCGCATTAACGCACCGTAACGGGCGTGCGTGGTTTAACGATTTACGTTTGCTTTTCGTTCAGTGTTATTTTTTCCCTTCTTATTTATTTTATTTTTACGAAATTTTCCAATGTTGGGATCGCTGTAAATGATGTGGCATTGGTGCTACTTGGCATGGTTTTAAGAAACGTTTTTAACATATTAAGTTTTTTACTAATCATTTGTTTATCCCTATATTTCCTTTACTTAAAAAAAACTACGTGCATATTTTTATTTACGTGTCGGTATACATATGATTTGCTCTACGTTTCGACGTACACTTTTTCTGGAAACAAGTCAGGTCAAATATTAAAAATCATTTTTTAGGTGCATATTTTTATGTACTATAAATTTGAGTTGGTCTACGTTTCGATTTGTGAGATGAGTCAGGACAAATATATATGTATTCGTGCGTATTTTATGTATGTTTCATAAATTTTGTTTCGAACCGTGTGGAGTCAAACTGTAGTTTCTTTTCTATATATGAGTCGGATCACATATTGATTCGATTTACTTTACGTTTTGATCAAATCACATTTCTTATATAAGTTATTTAGAGGTCAATCGGATACGTCAAAACGTGCGTTTTCATATGGTTAACGCATCACACGATGTTTGGACTAATCCTTTCGATGTTTGCGATGTTCTCGCGCCGCAACGCGAGCGAGTCTTATTGCTAGTTAGTCTTTAATACATATCTATATATACAACTTTGTTGGTGTTGTAAAACTAGTATGAGAGCCAAAATTATATATATATTGAAGTTGTGCTACGTTACTTGTTTTGTTGTTAACTAATTGTTATATCTTATTCTAATACCACTAAATATATTACATGTTATAAATAACAAAACATATATATAATAGTTATATTGTTTCTTCATCAAAAATACGTTTATAAAAGATTATATATATAATGGTTAGGATCACTAGATCTTATAAAGAAAAAATATAGGAAGTATGCAGGGTGTAGATTTAACTTTTAATATACTAAAATATATATCGGGAATTATATTTTAAATCTTAGTCCCGTTAATATATTAAATAATTGTATCATAACTATTTAATTAATATATTATATTTGATAAAGTTATAGCTATTAAATTGACAGAAAATGATATATTTCATTTTCTGGGCCAATTGATTCTGTGCCATAGAAAATATATTTGACAAAGTAATGGGCATGGGACGCTACTAAGTTCGGAGTCACTAGTTGAGAGAATGATCAACAGTGTATGACCACAATTCACTACTTGAGAGAATGATCAATAGTGAAATGACCAGAGTCACTAGTTGAGAGAATGATCAACAGTGACATAACCAAAGACACTAGTTGAGAGAATGATCAACAGGGTTATAACCACAGTCACTAGTTGAGAGAACGATCAACAGTAATTAGACTACCGTCACGGGAATCCTAGTGACAAATACCTTTGAATAATAATAAAAAGATATACTATATATCTATTACTTGATAAACTGCATTATTGGACGAAAGTTAGCCAATGAGTGATATGACCACCGTAACATCGGAACTACCACCATGTGACAAATACTGATTGAGTTTTGGGTAAATATAAACAAATATAAAAACTCTTAATGCTGTAAAGCATAACAACATATTTTTATAAGAATGGAATGAACTCGCCAGTATTTATTACTAATAAAATGTTCTCAAAACACGTTTCAGGTAATTTGCTGTAAAGATAATAGAAGCCAGCTATGGAGAACTGAAGACTTAAATAAAGTGGCTATAAATACCTGAATAAAAGAAGAAATTTATGTTTTATTTATTTGGTTTTATCCCTATAAAAATAATTGAATGAAATATGGTTTTTAGCCCATTTAATTAATATTAAAAGTTGGTGTTTTTATAAACTCTGAAATTATTTCCTAACTATGATCCTGATGAAAAAATTTCCTATGCGTATTTAATAAACACCTGTACCACTTGACTGGTTCACGGCTCCCGTTCCTAGGGTGGGGTCGGGGGTTGTGACAGTACATAACGATGGATGGAGGTAATTTGTTCCATAGAGGAGGATTACGGGTAAGAGTTGGGAGTCTTGAGTCTTGAATGGTCGGTCGTTTGGCGTAGTACGAAGTGGCTTGGAGGTTAACGTGTTTTAAAAGTGGTGTCGGTATTTTATAGATAATGTGTTTTGGCAATAAACTAACGTGATTGGATTCATCATTTACTTTTAAATTAAACTGTTAGAACTCACTCAGCATAGCTGACTTTTGTATATATGTTAGTTTGTTCGCAGGTATGTAGTTCGGGTCGGTAGCACTCTTGGCTAGCGGATGGGATTACTCGTGACTTAGAAGGCAGAAATTCATGACATTTTAATTTAATGAAAGTTTTGATTTTTAAAGCAATCGGTACTATTTCAATCTAATATCCATTGCGACTCTTGATAGAATTACCTATTTTCAAATAGTATCGTGTGATGTGACCCGACTGTAGGGTGCCCGATTTAGAAGCCTTTCAAAATTGCACATCTGTTTCTTTTTATGAAAATAAATACAAAATTAGGCGGCGTCCGAAAAAATATATTCCATTCATCCATTTATCCATGCTTGATGTGTATTAACAAAGCCTATGGTATTGCCCTTGGGATGGTGACTCGAGTGGTACATACCCTCTAGGTGGAGTTAGAAAAAAATGATAAATATGTGAAGCTTATGGTATTAACCATTGGGATGGTGACTTGGGTGGGGTATGTCCACTAAGTTGATCATAAGCAAAATCATGTCGAAGCTCATAACATCATCCATTATCCATCATAAATTTAATCGGAATTACACAAGAGTTTTTTTATATAAGATGGTAGATATTTATCTTTTAACCTCATAAGCTTGAAGCGGGATTAGGTAGCATTGTGGTCTTTTGAGTATGAGATACATAGATGAATAATTCAGACTTGAACTTAATGGATTGTAAATAAGGACTCGGAAACCGGTGGTTGGGTTTAGGTGGATCATATACCCGCGATATTGGTTAACGTGTGTTTCGATTTGTTTATAAGATAACTGCATATATTGAAAACCAATGTTTCTGATTGTGATTCCATTACAATTAATTTTTTCGGAAAGAAAAAAGATAAGTGTGGGGATGTGATGTGTTTGCACAAACACGGTGTATATTGTATAGTTTTGCGTCAGTTTTAGAGTTTAAATGCGTTAAATCATATTGGTATGTTGTGCTTATCATATGTTCGGTTTTTCAGGTTTAACGGGGTCTAAATGAGGTGAAAAGAACATCCAAATAGGAAATCGGGCTCGACGATACCTTGAAGTAAAAGAAAAACAAGGTGCTGGAAACTGATCCCTGTCACACCACACGACGGGGAGATGCATGATGGTCGTGTGGCGTGACCAGGCCAAGTCAACAAAAGTTAAAGAATGTTTCCTCACGCCACGCGACGGAGAGGAAATGCTTGGTCGCGTGGCGTGACGACGTAAGGCGGTGGAAAACATTTAAAACCGATCCAAATAGCATGGAAACCCTATCTTTTGCTGTTTTGAACGATTCCAGAGCTCTGTTTAGGCGATTTTATCAGTATTCTTCCATCTTTCAACTTGTTTCTTCATGTTTGATCATACCGAATTGATTTGTTGAAGCTGTGATGACTAGTATGCGCGGCTAAACGCTCTGTGATGTCCCCCGGATGTAGGGCTGGCATATCATGTCAACCCGACATGCTAAGACCCGAGCACGATAAGACACGAACCCGAAATAGGTAAACACGAACACGACACGAAATCTTATCATGTCAGATTTTCCAATCACGAACACGAACCTGATAGTAAACAGGTTACACGAAGCGACCTGTTAAGACACGAAAAATTTACCAACGTATCATACAACCTGTTACTACATGTTTGATATTTATCCATTAACAAGTCTTAACATGTATTGTATAATGGTCGTAAGCCTTAACTAGTCTTAACATGTCATAATGTGACTGACATGATCTGTTAAGACACGAACATGACCTGTTAAGACATGAACACGATAAGACACGAACACAAAATAGGTAAACACGAACACGACACGAAATTAAACAAGTTTTATCGTGTCGACCTGTTACAGACACGAAACCTGTTAAGGTTAAACATGAAACCTGTTAACTTCGTATAGGTTCGTGTCGTGTTATCGAGTTCATGTCAGAATTGTCAGCCCTATCTGGATGAACGAATTGCTCTGTTTATACACTTTGAACTTGGTTTGTTGATTCGTATTAACTGGTAATTTAAACTACTTGTGTTGATTTTGTGAAACGTTTATTATACTTGAATTGTTAGTCATTTATCAAGCATATTAGTGATTTCCTTGCATCATTAGCGGATTGGTAAATTGGTGGGTGGTTGGTGTTGTCAAACAGGTTGTTAGGTGTTATAATTTATCTAAAACCGGTCCCTAATAACTAATCAAAGTCATTAAATACAAGGCCATGTCTATGTTGTGTTTTGAATTGGTAGACGAGTTTTTGTGCTAAAACGGGTATTCGGGATTTCGGGTGGAGGTTACTTCTTCTCATGCCGACAACACTTTTCGTGACAAATCGTGTTTTCTTTAAAACAAAGAAACAAACCCACAATTAGATTAATAGTATTGGAAAAGGTCACTACTAGAAAATACACATTTCTTGACGAACATTGTGCGTCATAAAACGATAATTATGACACGCAAAGGCGTGGAGTCATAAAATTAACATGACATGCATTTGTTTGTCATATTTTTATGACACACATTTAGTGACACGCATTCATGACACACATTCATGACACGCATTTCTGCCATGTTTTTTTGAGTTCTTTTCCATTTTTTGTTTATTTGCATTTTTTTCTAAATTCTATAAGTATTTTATATGTGCAGTAACATAATGCTGGCCATGTTCTTGGTTTAGATGTGAATAACATGGCAGAAGGTATGTTTTTACATTTTATTAAATGTCAATCTCTTCTCTTATTATTTGCATTTAGGCAAATGTTTTATGAGGTTTTGTGTAGTGTTCACGTCAGCCAGGAGGTACTGAACGCGGCTACTATGTGATGAAGTTCATGAAGGAGATAGCTTACGAAGGAGTTGAAATACATGACAATGATAATGTAAGTTTAGACATATTTTAGTCTGTATATTAGAGAAATATGTACTTGTATATCCAAACAAATGCTTAAATTCATATATTAGGATTAAATTCTGATTTTTAAGATTCATTTTATTTAATTGTTGTCTCAGATTGGGAAAGGAGTGGATGAATACTCGGCTGTGGATATAGATGGCATTCGCAAAGATTGGTCGACTTATGCGGTTAACTCTATTTTTAAGTGATGAATCATATTTTAGGTGTTGGCGATGTATTAACAAACAATTCTTTTTTTTCTTGTTAGCGTTAAAATATTTGTAGTATACTTGACAAATGATTATGTAATGGATTTTTTGGTGTGTGTGTGTGTGTGTGTATTTTTTATGAAAAAAGATTTATTGTTTCTGTTATTATACATGTATCCCGGGCAAATTAGTAATTCTATAAAAAAAAATTAAACAATTAAAAGCATGGCACGCGTAAATAAATGTCATACGTATGTGTCATAAATGTTTGACATGAACATGTGTCATTAAAAAGTGTCATAAAATGAGTGTCATAAATGTGTGTCATTAAAAGGTGTGATAAAATGAGTGTCATCAAATGTGTCATAAATGTGTGTCACTAAATGTGTGTCATAAAAACATGACATACAAATGCATGTCATGTTAATTTTATGAGTTCTCAATCAACGACACGCTTTTGCTTGTGATAATTATTGTTTTATGATGCACAATGTGCGTCAAATATGTGTATTTTCTAGTAGTGACTAGTTGTATATGTAGTTATTGTTACTTAGAAAATAATACATATTATCTTATTTATTAGATAAATATCAAAATATATTTAATAAATAATTAAATACTACATTATATATTTTTTACAAAAGTTATAATTGTTAAAGGCAATTTTTTATTGACTTATTCAACACTTGTTGAATATTATTAGTATAATTATATAATAATTTTAATATTATACACATATTTGTCAAGATTTTGAATTTCATATCTTAAAAAAGCAAAAATTTTGAATTCCCTCCCTTTTAAGTTTCCATCCATACCCATCCCTTAATTTTCCCAAATTCC
Source organism: Helianthus tuberosus (assembly GCA_030545235.1). Taxonomy (NCBI): domain Eukaryota; kingdom Viridiplantae; phylum Streptophyta; class Magnoliopsida; order Asterales; family Asteraceae; genus Helianthus; species Helianthus tuberosus. The sequence continues at coordinate 3,928,854 of JARYGA010060224.1, forward strand.
TTAGTATCTTTAATTTTTCATAACATAAAATTTTGAATTTCCTCTTAAATGTTGTTGGAAATTTGGTGAATGGATATTTAATATATTTATAACTTAATGCAATTATAATATTAATTAGAATATTCATGTAGTGAATAAAAGAGAAACTCTTGAGTAGAGCTTCTTGATGACATTTAATTAGTTTTATTAGAGTTTTTAAGTCTCTAATTAAGTGATTAATTAAGTGAAACCTTCACTAATTCTTAACTTGTTAGGATCTGAGTTTGATAAGATTGTGTTTGTTTGAGATTAATGAAGAAATGGATGAATATAAGAAAGATCAAATGTAGCAGAAATGGAAACAAACTTTACAACACAATCAGGGAGAAATAGTTTTCAGTAAACATATGCTTTTCATTGAGTCGAATGATTGCAAAATATAATGATTACAATACATGCTTACATACTAAAACTCCCCCTCAGCATGAGCTCAATGGTTGATCATACCAGATGATTGGATTGAAGGAGAAAACTCCTTGAATAGAACAATATAAACTGTTCTATTTATAGTACAGATCAAACCATTGAGAATCAAAGCTGACATCACCATGAAAGTGATATCTAACAACCTAACAACCTAACAACCTGTAAGGACTATTACATACAACCACTAACTATCAAACAACTGATTACATAGACACTGTTTCTATAAACTACTGTTTCACTTTCCACTGATGTAGTCTAAGCACTGATGTTGAGCAATAGCATCAGTGCTTTCTTCAAAGGTGATCAGTCCTTGAAAAAGCAGTACTTTGGTCTTCAACAGTACTTAGGAGACATCAGTAAATAGAGCTTTAGTTCTTTAATCTTCATCAGTGCTTGGCCTATCAGTGGTTGGGATGATCAGTGTTTGGAGACTATCAGTTGTTAGATCCACTGTCAAGGGGAAAGTCTTTGTATAAGCATTGATTATGATGATCCACTACTTTGAACCAGTTTTGGTTATATATCATCTGTTCCTTTGTAGGGTTCAATCCTAACAATCTCCCCTGGAATAGATGATGCCAAAACACTACATTATTAAGGATCTTTATTGCCTCATCAGGAGTTCCTTAACTTGACCTTTGAATTGTAATTCAAAGTTCATGGAATCCTCATCATTCTCATCCCTGCACAGTGTAAGCTCAAGGAGATCTTGTAGATCTTCTACACCCAGGCCAAGTGCTTGTTTCCTTGATATATACTTCACTTCACCACTGGACTTGAGCAAAGTCAATACGTGGGTCTTTTGATCAGACATCCACTTTAGTATCTTTGAGTCCAGTGGGTTTCTTGGGAGAGTTTTTATTTTAGATGAGTTTGGGGATGGAGGCCTGTTTAGAACATTTTTGACTATATTTTGAAGTTTTTATGAGTCATCACTCTCTAGAGCCATTTTCTTGATAGCCTCTTTAAAGTATTCAGCTTCCTTTTCTTTTTCTTCTGCATCAGTCAGCTTTTGCCTCTTCATTTGGTTTAACACAATGACAGAGGTATCTGATCATGTAATTAGTGGTTCAGAAGTGTGGGCATGCTGCTTTGACTTGTCAGTGGTTTTGTAATCACGCTTCTTTGGAAGGCTAGGATCTGTTTCTCTCTTTTTTCTCAGCCTTTCATAAGCCTCATCAGTGTATTGCCTTGTCCATTTTGCTATGGCTTTGACAGTTCCAACCTTTGCATCAGCCAACTCTTGCTTCTTTCTTTTATACTCCAAAGTAAGATCATCAATTTTCTTTTTGTATTTGCTCCAATTTGGTGCTGACCTTTTCATGCCTGGATCTCTTTTTATTCTTACGATTCTATTCAGTTCTGTTTTGAGAGCAACAATAGGCCAGTCTTGGAATTGTTCAGCTGTGGCAGGGTAGAATTTTTCACTCATAATTAGCTTGATGAGGTCTTCTTTCAGATCTACCTGCAAATCAGCTTTTGGAGGCAGGTTGGACATTTCTTTGCTCAGGTCTCTTGCATAGTCTTCTAATTGTTTAACCTTAGTGAGCAAAAACTGCATATAACTTGAGGTTTCATTATCACTTTTCCCTTTGCATTCAAGTTTAGCTCTTAAATCTGCTTGCCTGACTTTGAGTTTTAGATATTCATCCATGTTTGCTGGATCTTTAAAACCAATCAGAGAAGGGAATTTCCTTTTTGAAGGATCATCCACTGTGTAGAACTGCCTCATTTCATTTTTGACTGCATGCAGTTCTAGTGGATAACTAGCAGCTACTGGTACAACATCAGCAGGGTCATATCCTTGAAGTTCTATTGGATCTTAGATTTGGTTGGCCAATTTTGGAGGAATGAAAGGTTGAGGTTTGGTGACATTGTAAGGAGCAGATGAAATAGGATCAGGTGCTGGTATGTCATCATCATGCACCTGAAATTTTCTTTTTCTTGTATACACCTTTTTTGGAGAAGGCGTTTTTGTTTGATTTTTAGGAACTGAAAGAATTATGGCTTATGTGGGAGTGTTTTTGGTAATGGGTGACTGACTAACAGTTGTTGAAACAACTGGTGTTTCAACCACTGTTGCCATTACAACAGTTGATGTGTCAACTGTTGTCTTCTGCATTGTGGCAGGTGGTGTTTGAAGTGGTGTGGAGTTTTGTGGAGTGGCAGATGATTGAGTAGTGGGTGGTATGATGGTGAGAGCAGTTGTTGGGTTAACATCTGTTGAAACCACTGAAGTACCAACAGCTGTTGATACAACAGGTGTCTCAACATCTGTTGGTTTGGAGGTTTGATGAGAGGAACTTTTAGGGGTTTGAAGAGTATGTTTTCTGGTTCTGGAAGGTGTGGTTTTGGGTTGCCTTACTATTCTAGTAGGCTGTCTTCTTTTTGGTTTAGGATTTTCCTCCTCTTCATTTGGTTCAGAAACACCCTGCACTTCCTTTTCCATAAAAACTTTCTTCTCCTGCTCAAACCTTTTAATCCCTTTTATTTCCATTGACTCTTTCATGTTTGCTTTTAGATCAGCAAAGGCATTTTGAGTCTCATCAACCTTTTTGGAACCATCTGGCCTTGGGATTTCCACAACCAGTTTAGATTTTGGATCTGGTTCAATGTATAGACCATCTTCATATCCCTTCTTCTTTTTCTCCCCCTTTTTGGCATCATCAGGAGGATTGTCAACAAAGATGATGGTAGGAAGAGCAGTGCCAGTGGTTTGTAGTAGATGGGCCTTAATTGCCTTGATATCTGCTTGTGTATCCTTGAACCTAGCTTTCATCAGATTTCTGATCTTTTGAATTTGAACTTCATGTTGTTGATCAGCATATTGTCTTTGTTGATGAAGCATAGGTTGAAATAACTTCCAGAGCTCAGCAGAGGATGGAGCAGATGTTGTATATGTTGCAGCAGTGGGTGGTGCCTTTTGAGCTTGTGACAACTGTTGCAGCATATCTTTGATTTCTGCAACAGATGTATCAAGTTTATCAACCCTCTCCGTCAATTCTCTATATTTTAAACCATCACCCAAGTTGTAACACCCCGCCTCGATTAGGGCTGACGTGTTACACAATTCGGTAATCAGAGATAAAAAATAACTTAATTAAAACATAAATTCCAAAGGTTTAAAAACAAAAATCCCCAAAATGGCACAACGGTCTCAACAGTAAAACATAAGTGTCTAGATTTATTGAATATAGGGTTTTATTAAACTCCTTGTTCCAACTCTAGCTTTTTATTATTACTCTTCACACATTTCCCCGATTTCCCTGAGTACCTGTTTAAGACATAATAAAAGAAAACAACAAAAAGAAACGGTTGAGCCAAAAATTGCCCAGTAACGGAGAAACATTAGCACTAACACATAAATGATAGAAGCAATACACTAAACACTTTAACGATGCAAACAATACAATACGCTGAATGATCACTGATGAATACCATAAAGGTATATTAGAAATACCCATGTGAGCCACTAACAATAAACACTAACACTTTGTACATTAGCTGCAGTTTCAATGCACCATTATGTAGAGGGGATGTGGGCACTCACACCTATCCCACAACCACTACACTTACACTTACACTCCTAGGATCGATCCATACGCCTCTCAATAATCAATAAGTACCATCACTTAGCACACAATACAATATAGAGACGCCATGGGCCTTTCGCACCGCCACGGATGGTGCACGTCAACTGTGCCTATGATGACGCCCTATGTCCCCATAGGTGGATATGCTTGGGTATTGAGGTCAATAAAACGATTCACTCAAGTCAAGGCAAATACACTAAGGATACACTAAGGCTATATCACATCTAACCAATGATCAATAATAAATAATAAAAACTTGTGTGAACATGCGACAATGAGTGAAAAAAAATATAACCTATCGCATGCGTATTAAAGGCAATAATTCAATACAAGATGTGTAACAATAAATCATAGAACGGTGACGATGGATACTACAATATTATAAAGCGAGCAAGCAGTTTACGCTACGAGTGACGGACCGAATATCCGTGCACTATGAGAATAGAAAACAATATTATGCTAAAAGCAAGAGACCACAAAATCCGTACCTTAAGCAATCTTCTATGATTATACCGACGATGCTAAATTCTTTCCAATCGTTTGCAAGAACCTATAAATATATTATTGAATTATTTACCTTTATTTATGTTGATGGTTCTCCTATAAGGAAAAAAAAAGAAAAGAAAACCTTTGTGAAGTAACTATAATTAGTGTGTATGGTAGGTTTATTAGCACATACATTTATTTTATGTTCCTCTTATTAAATATGTACATACAATGATGATTAGGATGGTGAGCTTTTAAGTGGTAGAAATATTAATAGCAAATATTAACCAGTTTACTTATAAATATGCCTTTGTTAAAAATATATTTAATTATACAACAGAACATGTTTTTTTTATATAAAATAAACAAATTGCTACACTTAATAATTATTATGGCAAGGAATTTCGTTTACAGTAGATGTAGAAAGGCTAATGTGTATTAAAGTAAAACTCAGCTCATCGACCATTCATCAACCATAGCATAGCCTAACTTAAAATAGGTTTCTTTCTTTGATTTTATTACAATCTTTAACCATGTTCTTCATTAAGGTGTCGAAAGACGAACAGAGTAAGCAAGTAGCACATTAACAAATTTAATTTTGTATAATATAGACTAATATGATTTGGACCGGTGTTCGGCGGTAAAAGAGATTCAAAAATTTAGTACCATAGAAAATGACATAGAAAAAGCTATGTTCATGTACGTGTGTGAAAGTTTAGTTAGTATCTACTGTTACTATTTTATTCACCTTCTTACTTATTAATTTAATTAGTTAGTCAAAGATTAATGTTTTGATGATCTTATTTGTATTGCATTAAGCATAGTCATGAAGGTGTTCAAAGGATGAAGGGTTGTTGGTCGATACCTTATGTCGAAGGGAAAGACAGCCGGTACGGTGAAGTAGGTTCAGCAGAGATCTTTAGACGACGAGTCGATGGTATGCAGTGCTGGCTCGGATTTATTGGTATGCAGTCGGTACGAACGTAGACAACCAAAAGAACCGAACAGTGGCGGCCAGAAAAATATAACACGGGTCAAACCATGGAGCTACTATATGAGAGACTACGGAATTTAGAGAGAATCTTACCGATCTGATCAATGTGTAGAGGTGTTCAGCGGTTTTCTACAACGTCAAATCCCATGTTTAGCAGAACAAACAAGTTCAGTCGGTTCAAACAAATGGTCGGTGGTGTCTTCGTCTGCGCACTTGAAGATGAACAGAGGGATTGACGATAGCGGATGGGGTAGCTTTTGAAAGGTTGCGTAAGGAGTGAAACAATGTGAATGAGGTCGATTAATAAGGATAGTCTACCGTTTGGGAGGGATACGAAATCCCGCAGTATGCGTCGATGTAATTTTAGAAATAAATAGGACGCGTCAATTTGATCGGAAACTGGGAAAGGGTTGAATGATAATTACTGAAAATTTGATTTCTTTATTCATTCCTTATTTAGTTTGTAATTTAGTATAGTATAATATTTCCTTTTTTTGTCGGTTCTCTAAAATCACCCCACAAGTGAGTTCTACCAACTGTTAGCATGTTTTACTTTCATCATTTTAAGACATTCACATTATTATTATTATTATTATTATTATTATTATTATTATTATTATTATTATTATTATACCTTAATTAATTCGGGGCTAGAAGTTAACCAACGTTCTAGACATTTGAATATCCGACATAATAATATGTCGCACTACTTATGACATTTATTTTATTAGGGTTTTGAAAGTTTCGTATATTACAATTCTATCCCCCTTAAATAAAATTTCGTCCTCGAAATTAGCATTATATGGCACTATACAATTCGGGTATTTCACAAGTTAATGGGATCATCTGATTTGCCACCAGTGGTGGTTGTATCAGTGGTTGACTTAGGGAAAGTTTCCCAAAAGTCATCAACTGATGCCCATTTTTCTTGGTACTGGGGACTTCTTTCTTCAGCAAAGGTTACCATTCTAAGCTCACCAGTGAATATTGGATACACACCAGTGGATAAGATGGTTCCCAAAGAAGAAATTGTCTTCAAGGGAGTCTGACTTATGAAACTACTGTCCAAGTGTAAACCAGTGGGTTCAACACTTGTAGTAGCTGCTCCACTTGAACACTTGAACTATTGACAGGAATTACTTGTAATTCCTGCAGTGTAGCCTCCTCAACTATTGGTGGGTTAGCAGAGATAGAGACACCTGACTCAGTCACTTGTTGTGGCATATTCTCATTGATAGGTGATTGAGAAGAACTGATTTGTGTCTGGGCTAAATCAACTGCATCCAATAGAGGTAGTATTGTTGGTGGAATTTGTGCAATGAGGATAGGGGTAGAAAGAGAATTTGCCCCGGGAGGTGGGCTGTGGATGATGGAATCAAGTGATTCCAGAGCATCATAATGTGGTGTCCCTGTGGATACAACCTAATCTTTTTGAGAAGATGCCGGAGGAGTTTGAGGCTCAGGTTGAGATCTTTCTTCCATCTGCTGTGAGGAAGTAACAGCAGTGGTTATTGGTGACTTTTGTGTTGTCACAGGTATAATCTCTGGGATCTCATCTTCCAGAGTTACCTTTTGAGTGGGTTTGGGGGGCTTTTTGACATTTTTCTTTTTGGGTCTTTTGGTGATTTTAGATTTAGGTTTCACAGCAGTGGTTTTGCTGCTGTGATCACCTTGAGCAGTGGGCTCAAGAGCAGTAACCTAAGGAGCAGTTGTTGCTGCTAAATTCTGCTCAGGTTCCTCTGTTTGTGTTTTGGAAGGTTTTGACAGCCTAGTAAAGGTTTCAAAAGATAGGTTGTTGATTTGAATAGGATTTCCTTGGATAAGTACATGAGCACTATCTTTTGGAATCTTCTTCTGCAAATAAAAGCGCAAAAACCTTGGAAACAGTAAAAATGGTTTTTTATTATCTTTGATATTATTAACATTTTTGACCATGTCAGTAAAAATCTCTTGGGAGTAATTAAAAGTTTCATTTTGCATGATAGCATACCCCAAGTATTGGATTTTTAGTGGAATTTCATTAAAAGCAGTGGTCTTGTTTGAAACACACATGAGGAGGGTATGGAACAAAAATCTCATGGCAGGTGGAAAACTACCTTTTTGCAAAGTGTCCTTTTTCATTTCCTCTGCATACCCTCTCTCAATAAAATCAGTTTGATAATCGGTTTTTGGGAAAGAAGTTTTACCTGTAATGTCATTCAATTCGAACACCTCAGAAATGTATTTAGGTGTGACATCAACCTTAATTCCCTTTACCGTAGAAGTAATAGCCCAGGGCTTTTTGTCCTGAACTTCCAGTTTTGCATTTTTCAAGAAATCACGGAGGGTGTCGAGATATATGGATGGGTTGTAGGTCAACAAGGTTTTGTACCTTGAAGACGAGAGTGCGCCAATAATGGAGTGAAATGTTGTGCTGTTACTTGGTTTTTCAAGTATGCACAGGTAGTTATGAGGGGTTTTGAAAGGAAGTGCCATGGTGAATCGAAAGTGGTAAGAACGAATGAAAACGATGAGTGATTTGTGAGAGAATTTGGGGATAACTGTTTTGAGAAAGGAATTTTGAATTCGATTCGACAGTGAAAACCCTGTTTGGGGTTTTGATCAGGGTTTTATAGGTTAAAAAAATGAATGCTGACGTGGCAGCGGTTACAAAAGATCTGACCACTAAGTACTGTCCACGTGCCAACCTCTGATGAATAATGGAAGACAGTTGTTTTAGGAAACCACTGATGGATCAATTATCAGTGATTTACAGTGGTGAAAATGAAATAGTGGTTGATTTTTAACTATTAGTGGATAGCCATCAGTGGGTTAAAACACTGATTTTGGACAACAGTGATTAACACTGAAAATGAGAGAACAGAGGTTGACTTTCAGCAGTGGACAATATTTAGAAGAACAGATGTTTGAACCAAAACAGTGGTTATGGCAGACTTTTAAGGATTAATGAAAATGTTCATTTTTAGCTATTTTTAAGGATGGATTTTTGATTTTCTGAAAACATATTAATGCTTTTATTCATAGAAAAACAGGATCTTACCCGTTATTCCATGTTCAGCATGCCAATCCTAGAGATCAAGCTTTCAAAGGTGGATGTGTCTAAAGCCTTTGTTAGCACAACTGCCAGCTGATCCTTAGTTGGAACATGGTGCAGAGAAATCAAACCTTTTTCATAGCAATCCCCCACAAAGTGATGTCTGATGGTGAATCAATGAGATATTGAATCTTTGATGATATATTTCAGCTACTTGACTGTCCTGCATAAAAGAAGTCTTTTGAGCAAATATACCAAAATTCAATAGCATATTTTGAAGTTACAAACAGTTGGACTTTTTCAGCAACAACAGCTGTTTTGGTCAAAAATTACCAAAGCAATTTAGTGATCAAATTAGTTAAGTGAGGTAGTGTGCTAAAATTATGTGTGAAAAATATGTTAACCAAGTTAGTTATAAAAACAGTTTCAGGATACGGCTCAGGATATAGAGCTGTATCTATGATCAAACAATGAGCAGAAAAGTAAAGGTTGACACGTGATGTACGAGGAAAGCCCTTGATCAATCTAGATCGCCGGCACAAAACCTCGGGAGCTGACAATCGCAGCTGCCTTGTTCTTCTATTGCTTCAAATATCAGGATACAGTGCAGGATGTAGAGCGAATCAACTAGGTGTTACAATGTGATTTGAATACAAGTGTTTGTGTGTAGTGTTTGCAGAGAGCTAGAGAGAAAGTGTTTGAAAGTGTGAAAGTTGCGTGCCTTAATTTGATCCGCCCCCATCTATTTATAGTAAAAGAAGTGTAACAAACTATCCTAAATAACCGGGATCCGGCGAATATTCCTCACTCGAACGTTGTAGACCTGGTCTTTCGGGTTCAACGTCTCTCCCATAACAAATACGCCCGTGTCTTGAGGAGATGAAGTCCATCTGACAGTTAGTAAACCCCAGCCTTTAACCTGCACGTGGTTAATTCAATCAACCTCAGGATATCGCCCAGGATGTTAGCAATATCCCCGTCCAGTATCCTGGTCACAAATAAACAATTAAAAGCAGGATATTAGTCAGGATATGTACACTCAGAAAATGACCCATAACAATTGTCCCCAAATATATCTGTTGGTATACCAATCCAACGGATATATTTTAAAATTTTATCTCGTAAATCAAGGAAATTAAAACGAGACGACGGTCAAGATCACATCATAACCTCCAACGCGCTTTTAGCTCGATGGAGATCTACAATGCCCCTATATCTTCTCTCTTCTTGTTTGAAAAGCAGATATCTCCAACAGAGTCTCCAGGTAATTCCCCATTTCTCATTCACTTTTCGTCAATCTTTCTTATTCGTAATGGCTGCCAGAACTCATTCCCAAACTGGTGAATCGTCCGAGACCTTCATTCAGCAGAATCTTCTCAAAAATCCCGAAAAGGGGTTTGTGCTTTTGACAACGCAGACATTGCGGCTTTGAGAGCTTCCGGTGCTTTCCCTGATAACACAGTCTTTAGACCGTTCGATCGGTCAATTCGATCGGATGTTTCTTCCACTGATTGGGTTTGCTTTCCAGCATACCCTTTTTCACTAGGTCTTCGATACCCTTTTCCTGAATTCATGATGCGATTCTTCCGGACCACCGGCATCTCTTTTGCTCAAACCATGCCCATGGTCTGGAGGGTATTAATCGTGCTTAACCAAATCAAAAACCTTCACTGTCCCGACCTTTGTATCGAGGATCTGCCAATCGCTTATCGCCTCCGATCCCACGGCTCTAGCCGGTTTTTGCTTTTTTCGACTTCTAACAAACCCCTTATTCTTAAAGCTACCAAAAACGAAGATGGATGGCAACGCAAGTTTTTCTTTGTCAAACGAGACTCCATTGATGAGGGTGCTAACCTTCCGGTGGAGTGGTTAACCACCGGTAGGATTATGAATGCTCACATGTACTTTTAGATTTATATCTCTTCCTAATATCCTTCTTTTTGATTCCTTTGCAGTAAATTTCAAGGAAGTAGCTCCCCCTACTGCGGAATCAGAGAAAAGAATCAAGGCTGTTTACCAATTACCTGCAATAGACAGGAGTTTTACCACACATATCCCGAGTTCCAGTCAATACTCGTCATCTGAAATGTCTGGTAAGGATTACTTTTAAGTTAGTTAGTATAGCATAATAGAATGAAGAGTAATAAAGATGTAAAACTTTTTCCCTTTACGCAGCACCAGCTAAGATTCCTGAAGTTTTTGACCTCGACGAGTTGGACAGCTATTCCGATCACATTCAAATTAAGAAGGAACCCAATCCTAAGGCCACAGCCTCATCCAAACCCAGTGGTTCCAAAGCCATTGTCATCACCAAACCCTCGCCAGCTACCAAGCCCCGGAGCTCCAGCTCTCGTAAAAGGAAAGAGCCCGATTCCCCCGTCATCTCTGACACATTTCCCTATGAGAATTACGGGTTCATCGAAGCTAGCGGGTTTATGACTTCATTTCTTAACCAGGTTAGTATTCTCAAACCATACCCTGCAGCTTATATCATTTACAAAGATTTATCAAAATCAATACCTGTCCTCTTACTTTCGCAGGGTCTTGAACGTCTGGTTCATCTATATCAAGAATCCTGCGGGCTTAACAAGACGCTTGAATCCAAGTTAAAGAAAGCAGAAGTCACGATCTCCGATCAAGGCATGATTGCAGCCACCAAATCTTGTCATTACGAGGAGAAGTTCAAGGCTATAACTCAAGAACACCAGACTGCTCTCAACAAAGCTACTCTTCAAGCCCAAGCCGATCTTGAAGCTGCCCATGCGCAACATGAACGGGATATGGTCAGCTACCGGGAAAGCCTTAAGAGTTCCGTCGTCACTTCTCTTCTCCAGGCCAGGCTGAAGATGGCCCATGAAGCCAAAACACTAGGTTTTGAATGCCCTTCTTGGGACGTTGGTGCCTGGGAAACGAAGCTAAAGAATCTTGGCGGCATTTCTACCACACCAGCTGCCGAAGGATCTTCCAAAGTAGCTGAAATAGCTACCGATGCTGAGAGGGATGCTGAAGCGGATCCTGAGACGGATGCTGCTGAAATTACCGCGAACGAAGAAGGCACTGCCCCCTAAAACTTATTTCCTTTTGTTTGAACAATTTTATGTCTTATGAACAATTTTTATTTCCGCATCAAAACAATTTGATAGCCGAAGGTAGATGGGTCCTGGGTTTCAGGATGAAGCCTTTGGTTATCAGCTAGTACCGTTTGTTTCCAATAATTCCATCTTTCTTTTTTCTCGCTATTACTTTCTGTCTTTCTTATTACAGACCTTAGTTTTGCAAAATATACTTAGTGACATATTATGAAAACTTTTATTAAATAGAATTTCTAAAAATTCAATCACCTTTAGAGAAAATTAAAAGATAGTCCATTTTTAAAACCTGTTTTGACGATACTTGCTTGATCAAAGTTTCAAACCAGTACCAGTTTCAAATACCTTAATCAAATATCCTGGAAAGTATTTTGAAAATATATCCCGAGAATTTATCCTAATCAGGATGTTTAACCTTTTACCAAACATAGTACTGTCAAAAACAACGTTTACAAAGGAAAGATCATACCAGGAGTAGGGTATAACCCTATTCTCAAACTTCAATCCCCTTGCAACTCTTCCAACGAAGATGTCCCCTGTCTGAGACACTCAGTGTATTAGGTCCGAGCCTTATCCTGTGAACTTTACACCATTGCCTTAGTAGGAATGTCCCCTGTGTACAATGTCTTCAAATACTTAGAAATCTTCTGGATATCAGTTCCCATTGTATAGACAATTTTTCATGTTACAGGAGCAAAACCCAAAAAATGTACTGGAGATGAATCCCTCGTATCCTGGGGGAAATCCCAAATTCTCATGCGCTACAGGCGGGAGTGTATAAACTCTAAGACTTAGAAAGGTGAAAACGTTTAAAACTTAGAGAGTATGAAAATACCCTTTCGTGAGAGAGGGTGATCAATCCTCATATACCTTTAGGATTCAGGATATAGCCAATAGTAACGAAATTGTCAGCCACTTTTACATGGACTGGTCCCGCCACCTTGAACTATTCCCGAATAACTTGCGCTCCAGGCGGGGTGTTTAAACCCAATTCGGAAGAAAGGTGAATACCTTTAAACCTGTGAAGGGACCAGGATCCCTTATACGTGAGAGAGGGGGCCAATCCTCTAATCTTCCGAAGTATCCTGAGTGAGCATCCTGGAGCTATATCCCGAAACATATACTGCAAAACATCCTTAAACTAAGGTGGGTGTTAGCTTGGCTAACACCCCTCCGATGCTTAAGTCAGTATTGGGTTTCAAAGAACAAATCAAATCAAACATATTTAAAAGAGATAGAATTCATACCATCTTGAGTTAGAAATTAAATTCTAAACTTAGTTGAAATAAAGTTTAAGGTGTATAACATTCCAAGATCTCGGTAGCATATCCCCCTCCATATTCTTGAGTCGGTATGCACCTTTTCCTGATTCTGATTCAATCTCATATGGTCCTTCCCATTTCGGAGCCAGCTTTCCATCAGCAGGATTGGTAGTATTCTGAAAAGCTTTTCTTAACACCCAATCTCCAACTTTGAACCTTCTAATCCTTATATTCTTGTTGTATGTTCTGGATATCCTTTGTTGATATGCCGCCATTCTTAGCCGTGCTGCATCTCTTGTCTCATCAATAGTATCCAGCTCCTGGCATAGGACTTCAGGATTCTGCTCAGGATTCCAGAGGTTGGATCTTGCTGTGGGTATTACCATTTCTGTCGGGATCACTGCTTCTGCTCCAAATACTAAGGAAAACGGGGTTTGACCAGTTGCATTTTTTACCGTCGTTCTATCAGCCCACAAAACAAAGGGTAATTCTTCTGCCCATCTTCCTTTCTTGGCCCCTAATCTTTTCTTCAAGTTGTTGACAATTATCTTGTTTGAGGATTCAGCTTGTCCATTTGCTTGAGGATGTACCGGAGTAGACGTAATCATTTTGATTCCCCAACTCTTGCAAAAGTCAGTAGTCCTCTTACTTATAAACTGAGAACCATTGTCACAGATTATCTCGGCTGGTACTCCGAATCTGGTCAGGATATTTCTCTTTATGAAGGATACCACTTCTTGATCCCTGACTTGGACAAATGCCTCGGCTTCAACCCATTTGGAGAAATAATCTGTCATTGCCAACATAAAAACCTTCCCTCCTGGAGCCTTTGGAAGCTTTCCCACTATATCCATACCCCACTTCATAAATGGCCAAGGGGAAACAATAGGATATAATGGTTCAGCAGGCTGATGCAATATGTTACTATGTCTTTGACATGCATCACATATTCGAACATATTCTGTGGCATCTTTGCTCATCGTCGGCCAATAATATCCTGTCCTTAATACTTTTGAGAATAATGACCTGCCCCCAGTATGGTTACCACAATCCCCTTCATGTATATCCTGAAGTACTTCTTTGGTTTCAGGATCCTCCAAGCACCTCAGATATGGTCCTGCAAGAGATTTCTTATACAAAACATCATTTATAATAGTGAATCGTGATACCTTCATCCTAAAGGCTTTAGGATTCTCATTTTTTGGGATGTATCCTTCCTTTAGATATCTCATGATTGGAGCTGTCCAGGACTTAGGATCCTCCTCAAGATAGCCATCATCAGGATCCTGAATACTTATTACTTCCTTATCCTGAGGATTCGTCGTAGGATATAGGATATGTAATATTGGTATCCGGGTTCCTTCCGGTATCCTGACCGATGATCGCAGATTTGCCAAGGCATCAGCTTCAGCATTGTCTTCTCTTGGTACCTGTTCAAGTGTAAAAGTATCGAAATATCCTGCTAATTTTTTAAGAATTTCGAGATACCCGATTAACTTCTCTCCTTTAACTGCATAGCTTCCATTAAAATGATTAGTGATTAACAAGGAGTCAACATACACTTGCAAATTCTTGATATTCATATTCTTAGCCAACTCTAATCCTGCAATTAAAGCCTCATATTCTGCCTCATCATTAGTAGCAGGAAATTCACACCTAATAGCCTGGGGTAATATGTCCCCCTGTGGCGATTTTAGTAGTATACTAAACCTACACCTCTTACGTTAGATGCACCATCAGTATATAATGTCCAGCATTCTAAGTTTTCTCCTAGCTGCTGTACTTCTAAATCTACTTCATTTTGAATGTCACTACTGAAATCAGCCACAAAGTCAGCTAAAGCCTGAGACTTTATGGCATTTCTAAGTTCATATACTAAGTCATAAGCACTCAATTTCACTGACCACTTGGCCATCCTACCTGACATCTCTGGTTTCCTAAGCACGTTTTTAACAGGATAATTGGTTTTAACATGGATCCTATGTGTCTCAAAATAATGTCTAAGCTTTGTCGATGCCATAACTAGGGCTAATATCAATTTTTATAAATGAGAATATCTAGTTTCAGCATCTAGTAGACTTTTACTAACATAATAGACAGGATATTGCTGACCTTCATGGTCTTTTATAAGAACGGCACTTACAGCATTCCCTGATACAGCGAGGTATAGGGATAGTGGTTCACCATTTTCAGGCTTCATCAATAGAGGTGCAGTTGAGAGATATCGCTTCAAATCCTGCAAGGCTGCTTCATGCTTTGCTCCCCATTCGAACTTCTTATTCTTCTTGAGGATATCATAGAATTCCTTGCATTTTTTCGAGGATCTTGAAATAAATCTGTTCAATGCTGCTACTCGGCCTGTTAACCGTTGAACATCCTTCATATTCGAGGGTGATTTTATATCCAGGATAGCTTTAATCTGCTCCGGGCTTGCCTCTATCCCCCTTTTCGTCACCATATATCCTAGAAACTTTCCTGCCCCCACTCCGAAATGGCACTTAGCAGGATTCAGCTTCATGTTATACTGATCCAGGATATCAAATGCTCCCTTGATATCCTGGAGGTGATCCTCAGCCTTTTTAGATTTCACCACCATATCGTCAATATATACCTCTATGGTGTCCCCCAGCTTATCTTTGAACATCATGTTCACCAATCTCTGGTATGTTACACCTGCATTTTTCAAACCGAAAGGCATAGCAGTATAGCAATAAATACCTGTTGGTGTCATGAAAGCAGTATCCTCCTGGTCCAAAGGCTCCATTTGAATCTGCTGAAATCCTGAGGATGCGTCCATGAACGTTAACATCTCATGCCCAGCAGTAGCATCCACCATTGCATCGATATGAGGAAGGGGGAATGGGTCTTTAGGACAAGCCTTATTCAAGTCTATGTAATCTACACAGACTCTCCATTTCCCATTTTTCTTCTGCACTACGACCACATTTGCCAACCATCTTGGAAACTTGACTTCTCTGATCATTTTGGACTTTAACAATCTTTCAACTTCCTCTTGGATGATTATATTTCGCTCAGGAGCAAACTTCCTTCTTTTTTGCTGAACAGGCTTGAACGACCTGTCAATCCCAAGCTTGTGAGTAATAATGTCTTTGGATATACCTGTCATATCCTCATGCTTCCATGCAAACGTTGACATCTTGCACTTCAAAAAGTCAGTTAATTGTTCTTCAATATCCCGAGGGATATTGGTTCCGACGAGCACCGAGATATCAGGATTATCCTGATCCAGGATAACTTTCTTCACATCCTGCTCTGAAGCTTCCAAGGTATCCCGGGCCCGCATCTTTAATTGCTATGCTGGATTAGGCTTGGTCGAGGATTTCATTGAGGATGTGTAGCATTCCTTCACCTCCTGCTGATCACTATCAACTTTGACGACCCCCCAAGGGGTTGGAATCTTGATGCATTGGTGATAAGTCGAAGGCACAGCCTTCATGTCATGGATCCACGGCCTGCCTAGTATGATGTTATAGCAGGATAAGGAGTCCATCACACAGAAGCGTTGTATCGAGTTGACCCCTTCAACATATACTGGTAACTTTATCTCTCCTACAGTATTTCTAGCTTCTCCACTGAAACCAACGAGCACAGTGGACTTCGAAGTAATGTCCATCGGAGATACATTCATCCTTTTCAATGTTTCTAGCTGAATTATATTGACAGAACTACCGTTGTCCACCAATATCCTGCGTACAAAATGGTTAGCCACATATAATGTTATTACCAAGGCATCATGGTGAGGATCCTGAACAGTATCCCTGTCATCACTATCGAAAGTGATCACTTTATCAGTTGTGAGGGTAGTCATCCTGACTGGTTTGTCTCCCCTTTCACTCTTAGCTTCCTTTGCATGTCTCTTGGCCGCCGAATACGAAGTCCCACAAATGTCGGATCCTCCTGAAATAAAGTTAATTATCTTGGCATCTGCTGGGGGTGATGCTGCTCGTTCAGGATCCTTCTTAGGATCCTGCCCTTTATTCTTCTTTCTTCCCAGCAAGTCCTTCAGATACCCTTTGCTCAACATGTAACTTATTTCTTTCCTTAAAGCAATGCAATCCTCGGTCGTATGTCCGAAGTCTTCATGGAAGGCACACCATTTGGATTTATCCTTCCAATCAGCTTTTTGCTGGTTCTTTCGAGGCCACCTAGCTTTGTCCCCTAAACCCTGCATAGCATACATTAAATCAGGTATATTAACAGAAAAGCAGTATTCAGATAAGTCAGGATATTCTTCAGGATCCTCGTCTTCAACAGCATTCACTTTCTTGTTATCATTTCTACCATATGGCTTGGAGCGATATGGCTTATATGAGGATTCTGATTTCATGTTGGTTGATTCGTAGGTTGAGGTAGAATTCATCCTCTCTTGCATCTTCTTGTCATCTTCCAAACGGATATATCTCAAAGCCCTGTTACGAGCTTCGTCGAGATTCCTGCAGGGATTCATTACAAGATCCTGATAAAACTGAGAATCCTTTTGTAACCCCATCTTAAAAGCTTGCACAGCTGTTGCAACATCAAGATGTGGGATATCCAAGGATTCTTGACTGAACTTGTTCACATAATCCCTCAAGGATTCCTGAGATCCTTGAGTTATCCTGTAAAGGTCACTGGTTAGTTTCTCAAAACTCCGACTACAAGAAAATTGACTGTTAAATAAATTAACCAAATGAGCAAACGAAGTAATTGAGTGAGGAGGGACGTTTAACAGCCATTTTAAGGCTGATCCTGTCAAGGTAGAACCGAATCCCTTGCATAAGCATGCTTCCTTGAGATCTGGAGGGATAGGATTGATTTCCATCCGTTCCCTATACTGGGCAATATGCTCTTCAGGATCTGTAGTCCCGTCATACAGTTTCATGTTGGGGGTCTGAAATCTTTTCGGGATTTCAGCATCACAGATCGGATATGCAAAGCGGGATATCCTGTGGCTGTCTTGAGACACTTCCGGAATTGGTTGGACCACTCCAGGTACACTGGATATCATGTCCTTCAATTTCTGAAGCTCCCTAGTAAATGTTGACGTCATACCTGCATCCTGTAAAGATCCATTGTTGTTAGTAGCAAGAATATTATTATTTGACACGTTACCGGTCTGGGGATTTTGTCCATATCCTAAAACATATCCTGAGCTTCTCATAGTTGATATCCTGACCGAGGAGGGTATCTCAGGGGTATGATTCTGAGAATGGCTTGGGACGATGTTCCCCCGGTTATCCTCAGTGTAAACTGCAGAACTGAAGTTCAAAGCCCTGGGCTGTATAGGAGTGACAGTTTCTTCAGCAGGTCTACTCGAGCTAGCTTTTAAGAGTTGTATTTCTCTTAACAGCATTTGGTTAGTTTCCTGTTGCTGCCTCATTTGTTCCTGCACACTTCCAAATAAAGTTAGAATTTCATCATTAGAGGCTAAAACGGGAGCAGATCCCTGAACACTCCGAGTAGGGATAACATCCTGAGGTTGTGAAGAAACTGGCATCCTTGGAGGAGGTGGTGGAAGCACCGAACCGGTAGTAGCAGAAGTCGTAGCGGACATAGTGGAGGAGCTCATGTTTGATCTCGAAGCCATTGAAAATAAGTTAGAAAAAAGTTTTGACAAAAGAAAACCGAATAACGATTTTACTAAAGTTCTTAGCAAAAATAGCACCACTTGCCCCACGGTGGGCGCCAAATTGTTTTGGTCAAAAATTACCGAAGCAATTTAGTGATCAAATTAGTTAAGTGAGGTAGTGTGCTAAAATTATGTGTGAAAAATATGTTAACCAAGTTAGTTATAAAAACAGTTTCAGGATACGGCTCAGGATATAGAGCTGTATCTATGATCAAACAATGAGCAGAAAAGTAAAGGTTGACACGTGATGTACGAGGAAAGCCCTTGATCAATCTAGATCGCCGGCACAAAACCTCGGGAGCTAACAATCGCAGCTGCCTTGTTCTTCTATTGCTTCAAATATCAGGATACAGTGCAGGATGTAGATCGAATCAACTAGGTGTTACAATGTGATTTGAATACAAGTGTTTGTGTGTAGTGTTTCCAGAGAGCTAGAGAGAAAGTGTTTGAAAGTGTGAAAGTTGCGTGCCTTAATTTGATCCGCCCCCATCTATTTATAGTAAAAGAAGTGTAACAAACTATCCTAAATAACCGGGATCCGGCGAATATTCCTCACTCGAACGTTGTAGACCTGGTCTTTCGGGTTCAACGTCTCTCCCATAACAAATACGTCCGAGTCTTGAGGAGATGAAGTCCATCTGACCGTTAGTAAACCCCAGCCTTTAACCTGCACGTGGTTAATTCAATCAACCTCAGGATATCGCCCAGGATGTTAGCAATATCCCCGTCCAGTATCCTGCTCACAAATAAACAATTAAAAGCAGGATATTAGTCAGGATATGTACACTCAGAAAATGACCCATAACAGCAGCATCATTATATTCTTCAATCAGTGGTTTTGGAAACATCTACTGCATGTGCACATTCAAATCACTAAGCTTATTACTTAGAGATTGACATCCTTCTGATGTGGACTCCCATACCCTTTTGAGTATGATAAATCTTGACAACCATGCTCCTAGCATATGCTATGTTCTTTGATGACCCACTTTTTGCCAAATAGATTCTCATCCTTTGGCTGTGGCACAAGATTTTCAAGCTTGTTGTCACTGAATTGCTGAAGCCCCTCTTTCATGACAAATACCCAACTTTCTGTCTTTTAATGCATCATAGCACATGACTTGTTGATGAACTGGTATAATGACAATCAGAGGACATATGTTTTAGGATAGGCCTTTTGTAAGAACCCCTTTTCATAGATGTTGCCAAGAGTTTGGTACAGTTGATGATTTGTTAAAAGAAAATTGATGTTTTTAAGAGGTGAGGCTGCAGATGTGATTCATCTGAGCTAACACCTATTGGTGACTTTAAATGATCCAACAACTGTTTGAAATGAAGACAGATGGTTTTGAAGGATAGGTGTGACACACTGATGATTTTTATTCATTTTGATGAATTTTTTCTCAATAGTGGTTAGGGGTGAGGTAGTGACACAGGCTTAGAAAGTTCCTTTGATTAAACACTGTTTATTCATCAGCGGATGAGTTTTAACAGCTGTTTTGAACATCTGTTGCTCTGATGAAAGACATGATTTTGACTTGTGATATCACAACATCATATCCAGCATCTGTTAATGGTGATTGTGAGCTACCTGCAGAAACAAATTCTTGAAAAAAGCATTTTAGATGCAAATTTATCAGAATTAACATAGCAACAGGGTTTCCAGGTATTTTAATTCAGAAAATTTATAGGTTTTGTATTCAGGGTTTTACCACACGTCTATTTCATGTTTTAAGCATTCTATAGATTTTGACAGTGGTTGAGTATCCCAGATGATTACCACATCTTACTTTGGCCACACATTTTGTGTTTTCAATCTTTTTAGAATTTAGAGTAAAACATGTGCAGCCAAATATTTGAAGCTTGTTAACAATCATCCTTTATTACTGATTTAGACTTAAGTTTATGAATGAAATGATCCAGATCCTTAACACCAACTCCTATTGACCCATTATTAAAGAATATATTACCCTAGGCAAAAACAAAAAGGGTTTTACATCCTGACAGGTATTTGGATTTTTACCATCTAAAATAAGTAAAAATGCAAAATATATCATTCTTTAAGAAAAATGAAGAATAATATATCCTGTTTTATTATTTTTTTTAAAAAATCTTTACAAGAAAAATAAGTAAAGATTTCCTGAAAACAACATCAAATAGATCTGGTGCATTTTCAAAGTCAATGTAACTTTTAATTAGGTCAGAATCACTTCATTCTCAACTTTAGGAGGATGGTCAGTAGTTTGAAATAAATTTCATAACCACTGTTTGATACCATTACCTTGTTAAATGATTGTGACAGTGAGGTAGCCTGTTCACAATGGTTTTGAAAGTCTTCTGTGAACTTATTGTACCATGGGAAGAATTTTTTGAAAATTTGGCCAATTCCTCTTTGTAGATAATTATCTAATGATACCTTTGTTACCTGAAACTTCCCTGATACAGTGATTGTACATGGTTGTTTGATGACATATGTTTGACCAAGGATGTATGTTTAATTTTGGTTTTTCCTTTTGTTGGACACACATGTGAACTCTTAAGTGTTTTAGATTTATACTCTTTTCTTTTGATTTCAAAAGTTTTGAGATAAACACACTTTTGAGTTTTTGTAATTTTTATTCTTTTCCTTTTTCACCCTTTCCATTGATAAGTTCTGAAACTTCCACTGGAAGGTTTTTAAGGAAATAATACTCATTCCAAAATCATTTTCAGCAATGTTTTGAGAGATTTGGACATTTTTACACATGTTTATGCCAAATTTCACATTACTCATGATCTGGTTTTCTCAACATCAAACATATAACCTTTGTAGGATTTCACCCTTTTTCTCACAAGAGATTTGGGTTAATTTCAAACTTTTTACAACACTGATATTTCACTATCATAGTTTTGAGTTGATCCATGGTTATATCTGATGCATACTTCTGAGACTACTGATTTTCATCTTAATTTTAAACAATTTTGTTTTTAACTTTTGAAGGTTTTCAAAATTGTTGTTCACATATAAGATTTTGTTCCTAAGGTTTTGTTCATCTCTCATATGTTACCAAGGGCATAAATGCCATTTTTCTAAACATAATTCTTTAATGACATGAGATAAACCCTTATCAGCAGTCAACATGGAACCAATCATAGTTTTCATCACAAACACTCATAGATCTATGAAAGACTATATCCAATCCGAGATTATTAAATTTTACCAACTTTAACAATCATCGGTAGTTTATATCAGATTATCAGTGTTACATGAATCCTATGCAATAGATGACATCTTGGTTGTTTTACAAAAGTTTGTCGTATAAGCAACTTTAAACGTGATTATCCTTTACTTTTGTTTTTCAACAAATACGACCAACCTTAGTATCAATAAATTTTGAGCTGAACTGTTATGTCGAATTGATTGTTAGATCGAATTTGACTGTCCTCGCTCTTATACCAATTGTTAGGATCTGAGTTCGATAAGATTGTGTTTGTTTGAGATTAATGAAGAAATGGATGAATATAAGAATGATCAAATGCAGCGGAAATGGAAACAAACTTTACAACACAATCAGGGAGAAATAGTTTTCAGTAAACATATGCTTTTCATTGAGTTGAATGGTTGCAAAATATAATGATCACAATACATGCTTACCTACTAAAACTCCCCCTCAGCATGAGCTCAATGGTTGATCGTACAAGATGATTGGATTGAAGGAGAAAACTCCTTGAATAGAACAGTACAAACTGTTCTATTTATAGTACAGATCAAACCACTGAGAATCAAAGCTGACGTCACCATGAAAGTGACATCTAACAACCTAACAACCTGTAAGGACTGTTACATACAACCACTGACTATCAAACAACTGATTACATAGACATTGTTTCTATAAACTACTGTTTCACTTTCCACTGATGTAGTCTAAGCACTGATGTTGAGCAATAGCATCAGTGCTTTCTTCAAAGGTGATCAATCCTTGAAAGAGCAGTACTTTGGTCTTCAATAGTACTTAGGAGACATCAACAAATATAGCTTTAGTTCTTTAATCTTCATCAGTGCTTGGCCTATCAGTGGTTGGGATGATCAGTGTTTGGAGACTATCAGTTGTTAGATCCACTGTCAAGGGGAAAGTCTTTGTATAAGCACTGATTATGATGATCCACTGCTTTGAACCAGTTTTGGCTATATATCATCTGTTCCTTTGTAGGGTTCAATCCTAACATAACTCTTGTATAATTAGTAGGCTATGGCCTTTTTTTGTTATAGAAGAATATGGTATTGCTTGATACATGAAGAATACTAGAAGGAAGATGAACACTTGAACACTACAATTACCCAGTGTAACCTCGGGCACGTGAGCCATCTTCGGCACTACATACTGCTTCGGCTGTTGTACCCTGGGAAACTGTCGCGTCCTCTTTAGTAGAGGTGCGAAATCTGTTTTAAGGGAAGCGTGTTGAACAAGTGCCTCAACCAAAATCGTCAACATTTTAGTGTGCTCTTTGTTGCAGTCAAGGAGTATTTTTCAAGACTCAAGGTGATGAATACTCGAGTCTAGGATGCTATCAAATGCGCGTGAAGGACCCACGAGAGATGTGGCTTGAATCAAGATTGGTATAGAAAATTATATTTTATATTGTTTTTATTTAGTTATTGCAACTGGTATTGTATTATGATATTTCCTATGAAGAACGAGAGTCTCGTTATTATATATTTTGCAATTATATTTTATAAAAGGTGAACCTAATTCGTACAAACTTAAAACAGATTTCATAAGATTGTTGCTACAATTTTAAAACCTTATTTATTACTAGGATTTTGGGTTCACCAAAGGATTTATAATAAACAAAATATTTTTAGAGATTATGATCTTATAATTTTTTTTTTTTGGGAAATATGTTTGTAGTACAACTTGTTGTGTTTGGATTTATTGAGATTAAGATACAATCTTAAATTCTATACTGTGGTACAAAACGAATAGTTTTGTTTCAAACGTTTGGTTTTGAAACGATTTTGTGAATCGTTAATTTTTTCTAACTTTTGTGTTAGATCGGGTTTATTAGTGTAAACCATACGTTTTTTTTGTAAACGTTAAATTCTATAACATGTGTGTTAGACTTGAATTATTGGTGTAAACCATACGTTTTTTTTGTAAACGTTAAATTCTCTTAAGTCGAGTTTTTATGTCTTTAAATAAGAGTTTTATGTTACTTGATTAGAGTTTTATGTCTCTAATTAAGTCTCTATTTAAAGTAAACTTTTCATCCACCCATGAATTGATATAAACAAATAAGACTTATAATGATTGTTGAAATCATTTGTCTTCTAACATGTGTGTTAGAAACGTTCATGGAAAGCGTTAATTTGGAAGCAATTTTTTAATTGTTTACTTTCTAACATATGTATTGGAATTGACTTATTTATTTGAACCATATATGTGTTTATAGCAAGTCGAATTAACGTTTTGTGGAAATGTTAATATTTTTAACGTGTGTGTTAGAATTTCTTTCATTTTAACATGATTGTTGAAAATGGTTAAAATACAAATGCTTTGAAATGTTTTATCTAAACATTTTATATAAGTAATTTGTTATAGCATTGATTTTAATGAATATAAACACTTATATTATGCTTTTTATGGTTTAGAAATAAAAGGTAATACATTGAAGTTGATGTTTGATTGGCTTCAAAAATTAAATCACCATAAAGTGATGGTGTTGTTATTTATATGAATTTAATGAAATTATAATTATTTACTAGACTCTTCATATGGAAGATAAACTGTTAAGTAGAGTTTTATGTCAATTTATTAGTTTTTATTAAATCACCTAAAAGTAGCGATTTGAGCATAAAAAATATTAAAAAAAAAAAATTAGATTTTTTTTAGATTTTTTTTAGGTTTTTTGGGGGTTTAGTTTTTAGCATTTTAGCTTGGGGGGGGGGGGGGGTTTAGGTTTTGGGGGGGTGGGGGAGGGGGGTTTAGGTTTGGGGGGGGGGGGGGGTAAGGTTTTTTTTTAGGTTTTTTAGGGGTTTTAGTTTTTAGCATTTAGCTTGGGGGGGGGGGGGTTAGGTTTTTTTTTTTTTGGGGGGGGGGGGGGGGTGGGGGGGGTGGGGGTTAGGTTTTTTTTAGGTTTTTTTAGCTATTTTAGGTTGTGTTCACATTGGTTCTCGCGGTTCTCGCAATAAGGGTGGTTCTCGCATGATCTCCTCCCTATATATATATATATATATATATATATATATAGAAACGGGATCTGGAGAAAACGCTCAAAAGTGTGAGAACGGTGAGAACGCATCCTGGCCCAACACGTGTCACGCGGCATAGAGAAGGGCGGAGGGGCTTTTTTGTCCTTTCATATTTCTTTTTTTAAACCCGTGTAACATCCCGTTTCCATTTTTTGGCGTTTAATACGCCGTATTTTATTGTTTGTAGATCAGGATCATAGTTAATATTTTTGGCGTTTTAAGTATGTTTTGGCGTTTTTATTGTTTTTTAAATCAGGATGCATGTCTATGATGTAAAAAACATCAATAATTTTCTTGATGTTTATTATATCAAGTAGGATACAGGTCTATAATTTGACAGAAAATTATGGCGTTTTGAAAAGATAAATAAATTCAGTTTTCCATGTAGTGGCTTTTAATATAATAAATGTTTGACAATAATGTTACCGTCTCTTCATCTTACTGTTTAGCAATTACCGTTTCGTTCAATTTCATCGGTGAATTAGTTTTGATTTTTTAGTAATACTTTGTTTGGCGTTTTTGGCGTTTTATAACAACATCGTGCTTTGCTAGCATCCGTTCTCTCAGTTTTCACACTATCAGTCGTTTTGGTGTTTTTGGCGTTTAATATTAAATTTTTTTAGTAGAGAATTAGATTATAAAATCAGAGAATTAGATAACAAACAATAGAAACTGAAAAAAAATAAAATAAAAATTATAATATAATTTCTCTTCCAAATCTTCACTGTCATCAGCCTCTTCTACTTTAACCTTTTTGGCGTTTTGAACCTGTTTTGAATACCTTATGTAGATCCTTATTTTCCTACATAACGCCCGTCTTCATTAAGGGGTAAAAGTCTTTTTTTCTTCGTTTTTTTATGAAAAATTGTGCATCTCATTCAGCAAAAGCTTATAGATATACCCACCTCAGAGTAGAATCCATTCAGTGAAACTTCATTAAGAACAATACTCAATAAAGAAGAAATGAGGTTCCGCATCTGTGGCTTTTTAAAGTATCTTTTTTGGCGTTTTAAAGTGAATAGTTTGTTGGAAAGATGGCGTTTATTTTTTTGGTGGTGTGATCAGTTGATTGTGCAGAGACGTCTCTCTTATAGGATGTTTTTGGCGCATAGTTTTAGGGCGGATTTTTATTTATAATAAATTATATTAATAAAGTAGCCGTCTTTTCAGTTACTGTGTGTATTTTTTTACTGATTTTGTTAAGGTTTTTATGAGTTTTTATGGTCTTAGACATTCCATCTTCCAAGTTTGGCGTTTTTAATGGCTTTAAGTAGTTTTTGGCGTTTGTTTCCATTTTTAGCTTTTAATAATACTTCTCCAAATTACTTTTATTATAGGTTGGGAGTTTTTGGCGTTTTACTGCATTATGGCGTTTCACAATAATTATGACTTTTGGCTTTTTATTAATATAATGTTATTTTTTTATTCTAAGTTGAAAAATACCTAACAAACAACAGAAAAAGAAAAATAAAAAAATAAAAATAGAAACAATTCATCTTTCAAATCTTCACTGTCGTCAGTCTCTTTCTTCTTTGAAACATGTTCACTGGCGGTTTGGCTTTGTCATGCTTGTGTTTTTTTTGGCCGTTTGGAAAGACAATATGACATGAGTTTTTTGTTTGAATATGTATCTTCAAACCACTTATCAGTGTCATTCGTCTATTCATGCCATTATAATATTCATCAATAACAAAACACAAAAACTGACATAAGTCTGACCCCAATATCTTTTTCTTGAAATTTTGTCCATCTCATTCAGCAAAATGTTATTTGAGTCGCAACACCTCAGGAAAGAATGCATTCTCCGAAACTTCGCGTAGAACAATATTGAATATACAAGAAACGATTTTTGGCATTTTTTAGCGTTTTTCTGAGGAAATAGTGTATCTGAAAGAAAAGTCCATTTTTTGGAAATATTTGATATTTGAGAGATTTGGCATTTTCTAAGATGATTGGTATAT
>JARYGA010060225.1:0-26467 GCA_030545235.1 Helianthus tuberosus
TTCTCACAACTCATAGGTGTTTTCATTTTGCCCTAACTCTACATATACATATACTTATACATATAAATTTATATATTTGTTGCTTATTTGTTAAAAAAATAAATACAGGAATACGTCTCATGCCCATCTTGTGGTAGAACTCTGTTTGATCTTCAAGTGATAAGTGCGGAAATTAGAGAAAAAACATCACATCTGCCTGGTGTTTCGGTAGTTATCAAACCCTTTCCTACATGCTGACTTAAAACATTTGAGTACCAACTTTGTTCATCTCTATAGCAAAATAAATGTCACTTATATTTTGTCCATACTTTTATGACAGATTGCAATTATGGGATGTATAGTCAACGGACCGGGAGAGATGGCCGATGCAGATTTCGGATACGTCGGTGGTGCTCCTGGGAAGATTGATCTTTATGTTGGGAAGGTACGCAACTTTGTTTTTTCCTAAACGAGTGAAATAGTTTGAATCGGTTGAGAGTTGAAATAAACAAACGTACCCAGTAAAATTCCAATCATGGTAGCTTTCTACGAATACAATTCTTATAGATTGATGTGGTTATATTTTTTTCAGACGGTGGTACAACGAGGAATTGCAATGGAGGGTGCAACCAATGCATTGATCCAACTAATCAAAGATCATGGACGCTGGGTCGATCCTCCTGCTGAAGAGTAATAGACTAATAGGAGTGAGTATATGTTGCGTGGATTAAATAAAGAACCGGAAAGTATTGTTGTAATGTTACTAAACGTAGGCGCACAATATTATTTAAGGTAATATTATTTTGTTATTATTATTATTATTATTATTATTATTATTATTAGTAATGTACGAGGAAAACATCAAGTGAAAGATTTACATACTGTAATGGAAAATACCTTTCAAAAAAAAAATACTGTAATGGAAAATGTTTGACCGAACATTTTACCACCCCTGGCTAACACCATATGGTCGTTTTGACTTGTCTGTTTCTACCCTTTACATGTTTGACCTGCCCATTTTACCACCCCTCACATAACCCCAGAATTTATTTGAAAGCTCAAAGCAACAAGTGGCAGTTTACTGCAGACGCGGACCCAGGAATTTTTCCATAGGGGTGCGGAACATTTTTAAAAATTTTAGGCCCCAAGGTATATAAGTAAAAAATCGGTTAGTATCGGGTCGGGTCATGTAAAACAAAAGAACATCGAACTAAATTATATAATCATCAAAAATATGTCAAACCTTGTTACAAACATAATTAAAACGACACCCTGCGGATTTTCATTTTTTGAAATCTATCCAAAACATGGCTCCATAACATATTACATAATATATCAACTATTCAAGTCCTAGAAATAATAATGTAAATAACCGTAAAAATCATCTAAACAACATATGCACCATAAAAAGAAAAAACCAAACATTCTTCACTAACAAATATAACCCACCAGATCTACCGTGTGGTGTATGCGGCTATAAAAAAAGGCAAAATATCATCACTAACAAAATACAACCCACCATATAACATAATGAAAAAACAAAACGAAGCACATGTCTACTGTCATGGTTAGTATGCGGCTAATATCAACCAAAAAATCAACCAAAATTCATAAAAAATAACAAAGAAATTTACTCGTGTTCGATCGGCGGTGGTATGGTGGCTGATTACGGTGGTATAAAGAGAGCGGGAGAGAATATGTAAGGGTTTTGGGCTTGTTTATTTTATTTTAGTTTGAAATATTGTTGATTTGTTGGGTTTGTTTATTGGGCTAAGACTTAGTAGTGGGCTAGTTAAAGATATTGGGTATTTGGGTTTAGTTATTTAGGTATTAAAAGTTATATAATTTAGGTAGTATTTAAAATAAAAATAAGAGTTTACTAAAAAAAATTAAAATATAAATTGATAACAATTTTTACCTAAGGGGTGCAGACGAAAAATTTCAAGAGGTGCGGACTGAAATTCCAAGGGGTGCGGACGAAAAATTCCAAGGGGTGCGGACGGGATTTTCGACGGAACTTAGAACTAAAATTTTTTTTCCCGGGGGTGCGCCCGCCCACCCTGGCTTTGTCTTAGGTCCGCCCATGGTTTACTGTCCGTTACCACCTTTAGTTGTGTCATTTATAGCGTGTTTACAAAACACGAGGCGATAGGCTACTTAAGAGCAGAGATAAGAGGTGCACGCATCAAGTATGCGAAAAGCACTTGTAAACATGTGGGAAGTTAAATGCACCCTTCCAGAATAGTACTAGAATCCCATTATGATCATCTTATAGCTTAAATTTCTAGGTTTTTAGCGACATGCCGACGTGAGCTTTTAAAATCATATGGTTATTAATTATGTTGGCTCAGTTATTCCAGTAAAATCAAATTTCTACCAAAACAGAAGAAAGCAGCCTTGTACACTAGTAACAGTATGCGCAAACACGCCTTAATAAAAGGCACTCTCGCCTCTCCTCGTCGCCTTGCCTTGCCTAAGAAGATATATCCTTACCACCATGATGCATTTCAGGCACGTTTTATAGAATTTGTGCGCGTTCCCACCAAGGAATAAAGACATTTTTTAATGAAGAAAAAAAAACGTCACACTAGGTGAGATGAAAAAATGTTAAGACCTGAAGGGTTACTCGTTAGAGAAACACATGCAATAATATAGCTCGTAAGTGGTATCAAGAAACGTCTACTTTTACACTACAATAATTATTGTGTATCCTGTCTTCGACTTCCATTTCATGTATTAGAAATCATGTTGCAACGTCTACATATAAGCTACAAACATAGACTATTGTCATAATTCATCTTTCTGGTCGATTTTAGTGTCGCTTTCTTTGGCATCAGTATAAGTGGGTTTCTGAAGCTTAAAGGGGATCGAAGCATGTTTCTTGAGAAACTTGTAGAATGCCACTACTGTTCGATCAACATCCACAGATATCTGCCACATACCAAACAAAGTTAATCACATCCATTACTCATATATGGAAACCCCTTATAATAATCTATGTAGAGTCCTTTTAAATGTTTAATACATAACCGATAATAAGTAGAAGACTACGAGAACCGCATAAACTCAAAATTAAAATAATAGATACATGTGTGTGTGTGTAGTATTTGCGCTTGAGATATGCATTTTCTTCATTTTATATTAACTACAATTTATAATTCCGTCCGAGTAAAATGCCATTTTCGTCCCTGAGGTTTGGCCAGTTGCGCAACTTTCGTCCGAATGTTTGTTTTTTCGTATCTGGATCCAAAAGGTTTAAAATCTTGCCATTTTCATCCGGCTTGTTAACTTTATCCGTTTATCTCCTTTTGAAGTCAGGAGTATTTTCGTCTTTTTTGTTAACTTAAAGGGCAATTCGGTCTTTTTCACTTTATGTACAAGGATTTAGCATAATGTACAAGTATTCAAAATACCCTTACTAAATACAAAAGACAAGAATACCACTAACTAACGGAGAAAAATGGACGGAGTTAATGAGCGGGATGAAAATGACAAGATTTCAAACCTATTGGGTCCAGATGCCGAAAAATAAACCTTTGGACGAAAGTCGCAAAACTGTCCAAACCTCAAAGACGAAAATGACATTTTACTCATTTCAGCTTGTATTTTGTAAGTCTAAATGTTTTCATTATCATAAATCGGATAGGATTAAAGAGGGTTTGTATGTAATAGCTCAAGCATAATTTATCTCAGCGAATATCACTTACAGGATCCGAGCTTTTGTTTCCCGCTGGGTAGAAAAGAATTGTGGGGTACCCATCAGCCTGTAAGACGCAAAAATTTAAGTTTGAGCGAAAATTCCGATACCAACTAATAATTATCCAAGACTTTATAATGCCACTATACCTTTGCCCGGGGATGTTCATTTGTACTTCCGTCCATCTTTGCTATTACCAAAGAGTCGATATCGCGTAAATGCATTGCAAGCTTGTTGTATGTCGGTTCTAGAGCTTGGCAATGCCCACACCATGGTGCATAAATCTGTAAAAAAAAAGATTCACAAGTTCAACCACGAGTTAGTTCTGAAAACACCCACCACAATCAATTGATGCAAAACATTATTATTATTCATAGAGTAAAATGCAATTTTCGTCCCTGAGGTTTAGTCAGTTTTGCAACTTTCGTCCAAAGGTTTGTTTTTTGCATTTGGATCCAAAAGGTTTAAAATCCTTGCCATCTTCATCCGGCTTGTTAACTCCATCCATTTTTCTCCCTTTGAAGTCAGGGGTATTTTCGTCTTTTTTGTTAACTTAAAGGGCAATTCGGTCTTTTTACACTTTATGTACAAGCATTTAGCATAATTTACATAAAGTGAAAAAGACCGAATTGCATATTAAGTTAACAAAGGACGAAAATACCCCTGACTTAACGGGGAAAAATGGATGGAGTTAACGAGCTGGATGAAAATGGCAAGATTTCAAACCTTTTGGATCCAAATGCGGAAATACAAACCTTTGGACAAAAACCGCAATATCGACCAAACCTTAGGGACAAAAATGGCATTTTACTCTTGTTTTTTTAGAAATACCTCTAGAAGAACATCTTTTGATTCATCCAAGACAATATCATCGAAGTTATTCCCAACTACTATTTTAACATCACCATCATTCTGCATCATTAACGATCGCCCGATCAAAATTTAACTCTTTGAAGAAAAAAAGACAAAAACTAAAAAGAACCCAAACAAATTACCTGCTCGGGAATAGGATCTGACTTGTACACAGGTTTAAGCTTGTCGTTTAAAAAGTCTTCTCCGAAAACCTTGAGGTTTTCAAGGGTCAAATCTTGGTCAAATACAAACTTCTTACCATCATCATTTCCGGTATATGCAAGAACCTAGTTAAGACATGCAGCAAATACTATTATTAGATGTACTTCATCTTGCGAAAAGTAAAAAAGAAAAAATTATATAACAAACAATAAGTAAAAGTTAAAATAGCCGTTACTCGTGGAGCGTCTCCTGTGATGCCAAAATAATCCGCAACAGGCTTTCCGACATCTTCATTGTCCAGTTCAACAAATACAAAGATAAGCTGCCCGGAAATAAAATAACGTGAAATTGTTAAATCTCTTGAGCTTAAATATTTTTATATTATAAAATTGCTAATTCCAATTACCTTCCCCTTAAATAACTTTGCAGCATCCTCGAATGTTTGTTTAACCTTAGTTGAACCCTTTGAAGTTGCAAATAACAAAACCTAACAACCGAAAGTACGGTTTATGACAATATGGTGAGCTTTCAAAAAATTTCATGTAGCAAATTATGCTGATCTATACATATACGGATATATCGTATATACCTGTTTCTTTATTGGGCTTTCAAAAATTAAAGTTCCACTTTCTCTTGAAAAAGTTGTCACCAGGGGAAGTTTGTTTGCGAAAACAAACTCCTTAATTGATTCCTTTTCGAAAAGACCATCTGCAGGAAATATTGAAATAGAACAAATTAAACGATGGATAAAACAGAGGCCGCAAGTGCAGAATAAAGTGAAGAAACCGACCATGATGTGTCACTTTCTCCGCTTCCTTTTTTAGCAAGACCAAAGCGGGACATTTGACATCAGGATTTATGTGGAAAAGCTTGGCCACGTTAGGATCTACTGTTTGATAAAAGTTGACATCATCGTCAAGCCTTGAAGCTGCAACAAGTTCCTCACTTTCCGTACCCTGAAAACAAAACAACTCGAAATAAAGAAACATATCTAGAAGTGTAACAGTTTCATATCATTTGTGTAGTATTTCTAGGAAGACTATCAATAGCACAAGATATTAAGGTTGTTATCGGATAAGTAATACCACCAAAGAGTCGAGGAAGGCCAAAACAACTCTGTCCTCGGATGTAAGAATTTTCTCCGCATCTTCTACAGTCGTTATGTTGTACACCCCAGGTCCAGTCTTTTTCTTGATCCAAGTTACTATAGCGTCTCTATAAAACACCAAAAAAGCAAATCAAATTCATTGATTCCGCTATTCCTAAACACAAAATCATTATTCGGGCCGTTAAGTGAGATTGCCAGTCAAGAGCATAGTTATGTTGATATCCAAAATAACTTAAATTCATTCATAAAAACTACTAGAATATTTAACTACTAAAAAATAAGTGTGTAAATTATAATCAAATAATAAAAAATGGTGAATTCGTTAACTTGAAGAGAAAATAAGAAACAAAATTACCACCAAAGTATAGTGTATTTGTTGACACGATTCTAGATGAAATTCAAGAAAAGTGACTCGAATTTGATGATGTCACTTATAACTTTCTCAAAGTACACTGAAAGATCTGTATAACATCCTTATTTTACATACCGTAGTCTGCCGACTATGGTATGTAAATTGTAAAATAAGGATGTCATACAGATCTTTCAATCTACTTTAAAAAGTTATAAGTGACATCATCAAATTCGAGTCCCTTTTCTTGAACTTCATCTACAATCCTATCAACAAATACACTCTACTTCGGTGGTAATTTTGTTTCTTATTTTATCTTCAAGCTAACTAATTTACCATTTATAATTATTTGATTATAATTTACCATTCTTGTAAAAATCGGGACAAGTCGGCGATTAATCACTAGTTGGCTGAGCACTGATTAATTTTTCGTTAATCAGTCAACTAATCGGTAGTTGGCCCTAGTCAGACCTAATCGGCCCTAGTCGACCAGCCAAAAATCGGCGATTCCAGTCAAAATTCTGGCCAAAATTCGGCAATTCCGGCCAAAACCTATAAATTTCAGCCAGTTTCCAACCAAACCATGTAGATTCCAGTGATTAATCCTATATACTTCAAAAAATGGGTCAAGGAGAGGTTAACAACATATCTACTTAAAATATTTACCTATAAATACGTGTATATATGTATAAAAAATGAAAATTACATATAAAAATCCCAATCTGAATCGCTAGTCGGTACCCCACCGACCGACGCTAAGCGACTTTTAGAACCATGTAATTTACACACTTATTTTTTGGCACTTAATCGGTAGTTACATTTTCTAGTAACTTCTATTAATCAACTTCACATTAGCATCTCGAGTTTGATAAACACACTCTCATGCCAACAAAATAGACTAATTAAACAATCATACAATCCTATATACGCCCCGCTGGCGGTATGCGCATATAATGTATATATGTGTGGGCGCTTAGGGGGCAAAAGTGAAAGTGCACTAATTTTAATGTTACTTTACTAATTTCGTGAAAATAACGTTAAAAGAAGGGGGTGGTTAATCATGCAACATGTGGTGGCTTTGATAGCCGAAAGACAAGGAATACGTGCACTAATCAGCCTGGGTCTTAATTGCTGAGTGTTATGTGCCTTATATTCAAGGCTTGATGCAAAACTACTATCGAGCCGGGGTCTCACCGGAAGCAGTCTCTCTATTCCTAACGGGTAGAGGTAAGGCTGTCTACAACTTACCCTCTTCACCCTACCTTAGCTTTGCTATTGGTGGCATTTACTGAGTATGATGATCATGACGACACTAAGATAAGAAGAGATTAAGAGAGAGACTAACTAACTTTGTTCGTTGACCAAGATACGGCTTGTGAACCCCATCAACAAAAAAGAAAATCGTAGGAAACCCCTGGACCTCATAACTCTCAGCAAGTTCACTCTCGTCTTGCGCATCAACTTTCGCAAGCACAACCGGTTCACTTTTCAACTCCGTAGCAGCAGCAGCGTACTCAGGAGCCAGAGCCTGACAATGCCCACACCACGGAGCATAAAACTCCACCATCACAAACCGGTTACTCTCAATGACATCACTAAAGTTACCCTCAGTTAAAACCACAACGTCAGTGTCATCAATCGTGTTGGATACATCTTCTTCGTATTTGAAATCTGAAGGGAGTTCGAAGTCGTCGTCTTCTTCATCGTAGTTGTAGTTTTCGAAGTCGTCGTCTTCGTCTCCGGCGAATTCGTCGAAATCTGGGAGATCTGGATCGTGGGTTGAGGTGGGTGAAGGTGAAGGTTCTGGTTCTTCGAGGAAGCTGAGGTCTTCGTCGTCGTCTTCATCGGGGGAGGTTTGTTTAGAGAGAGAAAGTGGGGTGAAGTGAGAGAGGATGAGGAGTGTGGAAAGACAGAGGATGAGGGTTAAGCGATTCGCCATTGTTGACTTGAGTTGAAGTGAAGTGGAGACACTACTGTCTGAAAGTGAGGTTAGATCTCAAGGGGTTGTTGAGGGGTTCTTACAATGATATTTACTTCATAAATAAAAGAATTAATATATTAGTTTTTTCTTACATAGAGTAAAATGCCCGGATAGTCCGTGTGGTTTGGTGAAATTTCACATTTAGTCTCCAACTTTTCAGAATTACACTCTTATTCCTTGTGGTTTGACAAGTTGTTACCCGGATAGTCCCTAAAGCGGATGAAGGTTACTTGGATAGTCCCTGTGGTTTGACAAGTTGTTACTCGGATAGTCACTGTGGTTTGACAAGTTGTTACTCGGATAGCCCTTGTCATTTCACACCCACTTAACCAGGAAAACTAACCTCCATCCGCTTTAGGGACTATCCGAGTAACAACTTGTCAAACCAAAGGAACTAAGAGTGTAATTTTGAAAAGTTGGGGACT
Source organism: Helianthus tuberosus (assembly GCA_030545235.1). Classification (NCBI taxonomy): domain Eukaryota; kingdom Viridiplantae; phylum Streptophyta; class Magnoliopsida; order Asterales; family Asteraceae; genus Helianthus; species Helianthus tuberosus. The sequence continues at coordinate 8,554 of JARYGA010060225.1, forward strand.
AAAGGTGAAATTTCACCAAACCACCGGGACTATCCGTGCATTTTACTCTTTTTTCTTGTATTGACAATTTATCTATCAGATTTAAATATAAAGCGCTAGGACTAGCATATCGTAACACGATACAATGGGGGTGTTTGGGATTGCTTATTTTGGAGCAACTTATAACTTATTTACTTATAAAAGTTAATAAGTTGTTTTTATAGCGTTTGGGTTAACTTATTTAAGATGGTTCTGTGTGGTGATAAGTTGTTTTTGAGAAGTTACTATTTGTAACTTCTCGCTTATGACTTATATAAGTTAATAAGTCATTTTTGATAAGGAATCCCAAACACCCCCAATGATGTAAGATGCCAGACACAAACACGACATAATAACTTATTGTGTCATTTTTCTCTAAGCACGAACACAAACTTGTTTACAACATGTTAACACGATAAGACATAAATATAAACTTGAATTGAGCCGCTTGAGGTTTTTATAAGTTGAACGAGCTAGGGGTGAGCAAAAGGAAAAACCCGACCCTACCCGACTATTACCTGACCCGACCCGAGAACCGATCAAACATAAAATATAGAACCGGTTCACTACCCTAAATGTAGGGTCAGTTCCGGTCCATAGGTCCAAGTCGGGTTTCACCATGAAAAGAACCGAGAACCGACCCGACCCGACCAGACCCTATTTTATATGAAAAATTGAAACCGATCTAAATACCTAGGTACTTGGGTTCGGATCAGGTTGAGTATATTTTCGGTTCAGTTCTCGGTTATTTTCGATCCGGACCTAAACTTGCTCAACCCTATAACGAGCCCATAAAAGGTACGAGGGGTCCGTCCGCTAAAGCTTTTCTTTCTTCTATGAAAATCTAAACCTATTTATTTACCCCTTTCCGGTCTCATCTGTTTCAATTCCGCATCACAGACAGACAGCAGCCATGATCAGCATCCTTGCTCAGGTAATCAATCATACAAATTCATCTATCTCCGTACGCAGACGCAGAAACTAACGCCGGTTATTGCAGGAGCGTCTCCTTGGCGCTGCCCTAGGGAGCGTATTCTCCGGCGTTGTTGTGTTCGAGCAACGGAGAGATATCTACAACACCATCGCACAAATTCAACCTCCTAAACCACAGGTATCTTTCCATATCTCCATTTCTTCTTTTCTGTCTTCTAAATCGCGATTGTGCCTAGTATGTTGTGAAATTTATATACCGATTTGTGATTGTTTGATTTGATTTGATTATGATGCAATCTAGGTATTGTTGTAGACGATTGTATTGATGTTAATTATGTTGATTATAGTGATTTGTATGCCTATGAATGACTTCTTTTCCCCTAGGGTTTCAGTTTTTATGATTTTGCTTTAATGCTTCTAGTTTTTTTAATTTGTATTTTGGACGGTAAGAATGATGTTTCTAAACGTGCATAGCAATGTATCAATGTTATTTTGGAAGAAATTTGAGAGTTTTTGTTGAACAATGTTGAATGAATACCTATTACACACACATAGTTGGTGCTTCTAGTTAACTAAGTAACCACTCATAACTAATTTAACTAATTCTAGTCTAAGTAGTTAATGCGGTAAAATATCGGATATCGGTCAAGGACCGATATTTGAGATTTCGGTTATCTCGGTGGGATATCGGTTATTTTAATATCATGCTAAATTTATATATATAGCAATTTAACACTAACAATTGTAACAAGAACTGACTAAGACTTAAAACACTAACATTTAACCGTAGAAATAAGAAGAAAAATTAAGACTAATAGCAGCAATAAGAAGAAAACACTAATAGCAGCAATAAGAAGAAAAATGAACGGTAGAAATAAGAAGAATGGTACTGATATCGGGAAAATCGGTGATTTATCAATCAAATATCGGTCAAATATCGGACAATATCGCTGATATTATCGGTACCGATATTCTAACCAATATTTTGTACCAGGGGCGGACCCACATGGTCCCCAATGTTTTTTTAAAAAATAGTAGAACCGGTATGTTAATTTTATCAAGGACCCCATAAAATAAATTAGTTGGACCCCATAATATTAAAAGCAAAGATGGTGTGGTGGTAAATCCTCTTGTAATCTAACACATAGATCCCAAGTTCAAGTCTTACAAGTCTTGTTTTTTAGTTTTTTAATAAAGTGGTGGTTTCATGTTCACTAAATGCTTCTACATTATTTCTTAGCCCTGACCCGACTACGATTACCAACCCGAAAATTTTAATATTTGGTTGTGAAAAATTATTCGACAAAAAATGGACCCCAGTAAAAAATAATCTGGGTCCGCCACTGTTTTGTACCACTATCTCGGCAAGGGACCGATAACCGCTATATCACTGATATATCGGTTGATATATCGGGATATTAACTAGTTGTTGATAGCGAATAGCGACAAATAGCGACAAGGCACCTATAGGCTACGCAGCGAATAGCGACAAATAGCAACGGCTATTTTATAAATAGCGATTACACTAGAAAAAGAATTTTGAAAATTTTTATATGTATATTACATCAAAATACCCTTGTATATATGCTATTTTAGATGTATATTTAACAAAAACCTATAAATCCAGCTATTTTATAGCTATATCTAATTGCTATTTACATAAAAAAAAAACAATCGCTATCATCGCTATTTGTCGCTATGACCCATATAGTGACGCTACGTCGCACGGCTACATAACATAGCGCGCTATAGCCGCTATTAACAACTATGCTAGTATAACAAAATAACCGTAGCCCGTAGGAAACAGTTGCAGCAGCAGGAAATAGGCAGTAGAATGTTGTAGATGATGGTGTTGCTGATAGTTTTTGTTAAAGAATATCAGGGTTAGGCGCGTTAGGGTTAAGGTTCTTTTCTGTCTGTTCATGTATAGTTTAACATTGTATCTTATACAAACTATCTCAATTAAGTATCTCCTTTCACATTAATAGTTTTAATCGCTCGCGTTGGTGTTAACTCTTCACTAATTAACCTCTTTTGTGGTTGTATCTTCATTGGTTTATGCTTAAGTTTTTATATTGAACACAGGTGAAAGAGCCTATCTCAAGAAAGAAAATCGAGTTTGCACACTATTGGAACAAATCGGTGGATCAGATTTTTGGACCCGCTATTCAGGCTCTCAGCTCGCGGCGCTGGTAGAGACGCGATACTTGTGTTTCCCAACCACTTTATGGTGATGTGTTACTACCTAATTTTTAATCATATACTCGCAATTGCATGCTATTATGTATCTTGAAAATTTCTTGAACTTGTCTGCATTGCCATAGCAAGTTTATCAATATCTCATATTTTCATTGACTTATATTTTACCATCTTGTATCTCTTTCATTCAGATTTCAATCTGAATATATTGTTAATTAGTCATTACAAGATCGATCGTTATAGGTTTCCGACTTTGGGAAGTAAATAAGCAATCATTATAGGTTCTGACTTTGGGGAGTAAACAATCAATCTTTATAGCCCGTGAGGGACTAGTATCACTAGTAGCATTAGGTACTAGGTAGTTGAAATCCATGCTTGCTTTTTTAGACCCACCCATAGGGGTGTCGTTCAAGTTGGGTAATCGGGTTTTGAATAGGAGTAATCAAATAGAAACTTAATGTTCCAAAATCCAAACATAACATATCAATAAAATAGACACTAAAATAGATTTCTTAACAGTCTTTACTCTTCACGGTTGGCATTGCAAACGTCATGTTTGCTCCTCCGTTTTCTATTTAAAAAGAAAGTCGAATAAAATACGCATTACAATGGTAAGATCTAACATATACAATCATTACAAAAATGATTAATAATATAAAGACCTAAATCAATTTCTTGGATTTTGTCACAATCTTCTTTACTGATGAGTTTGTTGCTTGAAGTTGATCTACCGCGAAACCGGTGCACATTAACCTCTCAACAATCACAAGAGTCAAAGAACTCAACGAATCCAAAACCCTCCCACTTGTGCTAAAAACTGATTCAGAAGCCACCGTTGACACTTGAATGACGAATACGTCTCTATCAATTAAGGATAGAATCGGGAATCTCAGTTATTAACTTCAAGCATTGCATTCTAAAATACCAAAGATCTCTTAATCCTCTTCACAACTTTCATTCAAAAATTTGTCTAACTCACCAACAGAGTTAAGTCCATCTGTTCTCATCTTTATTCTTAGTTTGTTTCTAAGTTGTGGTGTTGATGCCATATATCTTCTAGTTTTGACATTACCTAATACTGATGAAGTTGAAGACTTGGTATTACTAGAACTTGGGAAATGAATTCTAATATACTCATTGTATTTCGTAATGAATTTCAATTTCTCCCCCGTCACCCTTTTCCATAACAATCGGCAAATAGTATATCCAAATACTTTATCTTGTTCCTTGGGTCTAGAATTAAAGCAAAGCATAACAAGAAGTTCATTTTGTGAATGTTGCCATAATACTTATCAAACTTTGTCTTCATTGTCATTGCAATATGACAAAAGACTAGGACTTCCAATAATAGTGTCATCCAATACGCTACGAATGAAACATATATCTTCTATGCATGAGTTTGATGTCACATAAAGTTTCTTGGAGACCTTCAAAATAATATCATAAAATAGTTTAAGAGAAATGACATAATTCTCTAATTAGTGTTCGACTTTTTTCGTTGTATCGACATTAATAATCCTAACAAAGCAGTTGAACTTGTCAAAGCCTTGAAGGTAATTGCCTAATCCACCTTACTACCCACTGATTTTTTACTGCCGCCTCATCAGCTCTTTTAATTTCATCTTGGACTAACTAAATTTAAAGTGTGTGCAATGCATTTAATGTGTGTCAATCTCGGAAGCACGGAAACGCCATTGAGGTGTCGTCTCCCGTCCCGGGGACTGCTAGGGGACGGAAACGGCACGGGGACGGCCGGGAAGCGTCCCCGGCATGTTGGGTACGGCCTGGAAACGTGCTGCAGAAGGGGACGGGGTTTGGGGACGTGCAGGAAACGTTTCCGTTTATTTTTTTTGGTTTAAAAAAAAAAGATTTTTTAATCCTATTCTAAAATAGCGCCCCCTCCTATTCAGTTATACCAAGCGACGATCACGTTTAAAACCCTACACTCCCTCTGCGAATTGCCGATCCTCTTCTTCTTCTCTTTTCCTATTCAAACTCCAAAACTATGGCTTCTAATGAAGAAACACAAGGATCATCATCATCATCTATAGATGAACCTCCATTGTGGGATTATGTGGAAAAACTAGAAAAGCAAGGTTCGGGAGGAACTTGGAAATTCAAGTGCAAAGTTTGTGGTGAAAATCGACAAGGATCGTATTCAAGAGTTAGATGCTTTTGACTCGATGGAAGATGTAGGATTTTTGGAGTTTGCTGATCTTTCATTAGATGAACCGGAACTTGATAGCGATTTGCTTGTTAACGTTTGATTAGATTAGGAAGATATGGGATTTTTGAACTTTACATCAATATATAACTATTTTGGGGTTTTGTGTTACATTATCTTTAATATATATTTATTTTTTATATGTTTTTATTCCCGTACCCGTCCCGTCCCCGCTTCTTGAATTTTTTAGTTTTGCCGTTTCCCGTTCCCGTATCCGTCCCCGTACCCCGTTCCCGTACCCGTCCCAGGGCATCATAGGTTCTAATGATACGGCAATGATATTTTGTAAACGGTATTCCAAAATTCTAGCAAATTTGTCTTTTACATGGAAAATTGACACCTATGATGCACTGGGACGGGTACGGGAACGGGGCACGGGGACGGGTACGGGAACGGGGCACGGCAAAACAAAAAAATTCAAGAAGCGGGGACGGGTACGAGAATAAAAACATATAAAAAATAAATATATATTAAAGATAATGTAACACAAAACCCCAAAATAGTTATATATTGATGTAAAGTTCAAAAATCCCATATCTTCCTAATCTAATCAAACGTTAACAAGCAAATCGCTATCAAGTTCCGGTTCATCTAATGAAAGATCAGCAAACTCCAAAAATCCTACATCTTCTATCGAGTCAAAAGCATCTAACTCTTGTATACGATCCTTGTCGATTTTCACCACAAACTTTGCACTTGAATTTCCAAGTTCCTCCCGAACCTTGCTTTTCTAGTTTTTCCACATAATCCCACAATGGAGGTTCATCTATAGATGATGATGATCCTTGTGTTTCTTCATTAGAAGCCATAATTTTGGAGTTTGAATAGGAAAAGAGAAGAAGAAGAGCATCGGCAATTCGCAGAGGGAGTGTAGGGTTTTAAACGTGATCGTCGCTTGGTATAACTGAATAGGAGGGGGCGCTATTTTAGAATAGGATTAAAAAATCTTTTTTTTTAAACCAAAAAAAATAAACGGAAACTTGACGGAAACGTTTCCTGCACGTCCCCAAACCCCGTTCCCTTCTGCAGCACGTTTCCAGGCCGTACCCAACATGCCGGGGACGTTTCCCGGCCGTCCCCTTGCCGTTTCCGTCCCCGGGGCGGGAGACGGCACCTCAATGGCGTTTCCGTGCTTCCGAGATTAGAACTCGCATTGTCAACCAAAATTTTAAAAACATTTTCAACTTCCCATCTAAGCTGTAATAAATATTTCTCAGCCGTGTTCTCAATGTCTGCATCATGTTGACTCTTGGGGACAAAAGTGTAAAATACCTTTTTTTCTCAATTTCCGGCTGTTATCTACAAAGTTGGCGGTGAGACACGTAATTGGCTTGTTGACTAGAAGTCCAAGTGTCAGTTGTCAAACAAATCCTACCAATATTCTTTGTAATGAAAATCACCAACTTTTGTTTTTTCTTCTTGAAACAAATGGTATATGTCTTCTGTAATTGTGGTTCTACCCTTTGTTTCGAGAAGAAAAAACAAAAGTGGGTGATTTTATCAGGATTTGTTTTACAACCGACACCTGGACTTCTAGTTAACAAGCCAATTAAATGGCTCCCCGACCACGTTGTAGATAACAAGTGGAAATTGCGGAAAAAAAGTCTTTGACCTTTTGTTTCAGAGAGAATTATCGTGGTGTAGAAATTGGGAAAGCACTTTAGAAATGTTTGCTAGAACAGGAATTGGAAATGTTTTTACAATTTCAGTTGTATCAACTATATGGAACTCCACTTACCTTATGTTGGAAGTTGCACAAGCTAATGAGAAAACATTTGTGAGATATGACTTGAAGAATCTGACTTTAGATCCGACCTAAAACTGCGGGTTTTGAGGTACCTACACACATCGATTGGCAAAATGTTTAGTGATTTATGTAATTCTGAAACCGTTTAATGATGCTACTTTGAGGGTCTCTGGACACTTTATGTGACATTAAACTCGTCCATAGAATAAGTTTATTCCATTTGTAGTCTTTGTCAGATTGAAATGAAGACAAAGTTTGATAAGTATATTGACAGCATACAGAAAATGAACTTATTGGTGTACTTTGTTTTGATTCTAAACCCCAGGAACAAAGTTAAGTATTTGGATATACTATTTGTAAATTAAAATTCATTCATTCCCAAGTTCTAACTCTACCGAGTCTTCAACATCATCGGCATTAGGTAAATGACAAAACCCGAGATATATGGCATCAAAACCACAATTCAGAAACAAAGGGAAAAGATGAGAACACATATAGTTCAATCTGCTGGTGAGTTAGAATATTTTTGAATGAAAGTTGTGAAGAGGTTCGAAGATCTTGAATGTTTTAGAGTGATGGAACATTATTTGTTCGGGATTTCCAATTCTATCTATTATGGTTAGAGACTTATTCGCCATCCATGTGTCAATGTTAGATTCCGAATAAGTTTTTAGCATAAGTAGGAGGGTCTTGGATCCTTTGGGAGTCCTTTGATTTATAAGGTTGTTGAGTGTTTAATCACCACCTAAGACTAGCTTCGAGGTTGTTCCAACTTTAAGCAACAAACTCATCATTGAAGAAGTTTGGGATAAAATCCAAGATGCTAATAAAGCCGTAAAGGTAACCTAAGTGATCATTTTTCTGATGTTTGTTCTTGACTTCTTGTTATATCTAATCATTGTAGTGCTTATTTTATTTTATCTAACATAATTTGGAACAAAGCGGACATGAAGTTTCCAATACCAACCGTGAAGACTGTTAAGAAATTGACTTTTTGAAACGTTTTAGTTTGGAACATTTTCTTTTTTGGCGTTTTCTTTTTAGTTGATACGATTGGTTGAGATACGATTTGGGTTTGATGCGCCCAGAAACTTTAAAATATTTGATTTAGAATTTTTAAATGAAAATTGTGAAGAGGTTCGAATGAAAGTTGTGATTCCGCTATTTTCATGACTTGTCGGTTTGCTTTGCTTGGTTTTGATTTAGAACTATATGTGTTTTCATCTTTTCCCTTTGTTTCTGAATTGTGGTTTTAATGTAATTCAAGTTGAACTGCTATTTACAGTTTCTGGAAATGACAAATCAAATGGCATGGTCGGCTGGTTTGGCGGTTTAACGGTTTGAACTGGTTCTTTTAAAAAGAAAATCATTAATTTGTATTACAACTCTAAAAGGAAAATTATTAATTTGTATTAAAAACTTTAAAATAATAAAGATGGTTATTGATTACGATACATATGCTAGTTTATCCTAAAAATAAAAAAAATAATTGTATACAAATAATAATTGGTTAAACGACCGGTTTGGTTTACATGGTATGTTCCAAGTTTTAAACAGGAAAGAACCATTAAATCGTCAAAAAATGAATAGTGGAAAACACTTTTTTTTTTTTTTTTTAATAAAAAGTAAGAAAAAAGACTGCTTACAAAACACTTTAGATTCACATTGAAAAGGAAAAGAAAAATTGAAAAAATGAAATTACATTACTCAAATGGAAATTTAACTATAATCAACAATTCCACGTCCATTTTAACGTCGATCAATTGTGTCGTCCACACGAATCTTATTCTTTTACATGGATGTATTAATACATATCGTCTTACAATTATGCATTGTTCATGCGTTGCTTCTGAAAGAACCAAGTGCTTTAGCGGCCCATGCTCTGAGTATGAACTGGTGGTAGAACGCCGCTGCAGCTGCGCCCAAAAACGGCCCGACCCAGAAAAGCCACTGCAAAATATTTGATTTTCATATGAATTAGAGGGTCGTTGTTAGCTGTTAAAAAACGATAGATAATGTTTTTCATAATGGCCGGTAATACAAACAAATGCATACATGATCATCCCAGGCCTTATCGTCGTTGTAAATCACGGCAGCGCCAAAGCTTCTGGCTGGGTTGATTCCGGTACCGGTGATCGGAATGGTTGCCAAGTGCACCATGAAGACTGCAAACCCTATTGGCAGTGGTGCCAACACCTTCATTTACACATATACGTATTTAATCATACTATTAGTATTTCTTTAATTTCTATTATATAAAAGAAAATTTGAAAAGTGTTAGCTAAAAATATTAAATAAATCGTGTAAAGATAAGTAGATAACATTAAATAGTCAATTCTCAACTGGTACATATTATACAAAAAACAGGTGGACCAGTTTTTTTTTCTTTAAATTTTGTAATATTCATTTGTTCATGTCTCAACAATAAAATACATGGATAACGTTCAATTAAGATTAAATTTTAGGTATACAATTATTAGAACAATAAAATTAATTTGTACTTTGATGGATATTATGAAATTTACAAAAAAAATAGTGGGGTAATCCGTTACATAACCACACATGCATGAACAAATGACGAGAAAAGCAAAAAGACAGATATGACATGCTTACAGGAACATGAGAGTCTCGGGCATTTCTCTTAGGATCAGTAGCCGAGAAGACGGTGTAGACAAGAACAAAGGTGCCAATGATTTCAGCACCTAGTCCGGTACCTTTGCTGTAACCGTCGGCCAAAGTATTGGCTCCACCGCCATACCTATTGTAGTAGGCACTCTGGAAAGCCTTGACCAAACCCACACCGCATATCGCACCCAAACATTGTGCAACCATGTACATAATAGCCCTAATCAGTGACACCTTCCTAGCCAAGAATAGCCCGAATGTCACAGCTGGGTTAATGTGTCCTCCTGCAAGTGCATGTTAGCCACAACCCTTTATTTCCAACTCAACAAAGTAAATAAATTTTCATCTATTTTAGTGTTTTGTTACATTAATTTACATTTTATATTTTCAGTTTAAAATTTACTGTTCTAGTTTAAATTTATTTGTTTCCATGCATCACAATAAAGAATTACCCTTTATTTCCAACTCAACAAAGTAAATAAATTTTCATCTTTTTACGTCAAACAGGGATTTTATGATCAAATTTTATTTCAGCTTAATTCTTTTATTTTATTTCATTATATCTAAAAATAAAGATTTTGCAACAAAATTATTTTTGATAGCCACATCATTTCCTTTCGGTCGCTAATCTAGTTGCTACTTTTACCACGGTTTTTATCATAAATTTCGCTCGTTTTTTAATTTAAATATTCACTTAATTTATTAATTATTTTTAGTTATTACGCAAATGTCCGGTGGCCTTTTGGCCTAGTGGCAATTGTCACAGGTGTTTTTTTTACCAAAGTGATACAGGTACAAGTCTCACAAAACGAGCAATTGATAAATTTTAGGCATGTGTTTGCCATTAATAAACACTACTTATATTTTGAATTATATTCTTGACAAATCAAGCCATTAGTTTTCAATTTTTTATCTTACTTTTTGTAGCATATATATCCAACATTCCAACCATAAAAACATGCAAAGTAAGAGCAATAATAATAATAATAATAATAACAACCAGCAATATAAGTGCAAGTATACTAACCAGAGATACCAGCAGTGCAGTAAACAAGGATAAAAATCATGCCACCAAATGCCCATGCAATCCCAAGGATACCAACACCACCACACTGATCAGCATTCAAGTTGGGGTCAGTCGTGCTCTTGTACCCGATAACCGTCAACACGGTTACATACAAAAACAGAAGTGTGGCAACAAATTCAGCAATGAGAGCTCTGTAGAACGACCATTTGGTTAACTCTTTGGCGTCTATCAACGGTGCTGGAGGCGGGTCATGGTAGTCTTTGCCACTGTGGTGCTCCGCCACTTCGACTTCTTTTGTCATTGCAACCGGCTGGCGATTGAATAGCTTAGTTTGAGACGGAGATGAGGGGTGGAGTGTGTGGTGGTGAAAAGATTGGTATTTAATGGAGGTGGTGAAGGAGAAAACAGATAAGAGTTTATCGTGTAGTAAGATGTATGTTTTTGTTTTTATTTATGTTTGGAGAATATTTTGTATTTTAATTCAATGATTATGCACGTTTGGAAAAAAATGGAAATTTCTGGATTTGAGTTTAACAAATTAGATTTAAATCAATGATTAACGGACGTTTAATACACCTATACCTAATAAAATAAGTAACTGGTTGCATGACACAACTAGACCCTCGAAATTTCCAATCTCTGTGACAAAATTTATGGTCTGTCATAGATTCGTTTTTTCATTTCTTCTCTTTATTCTATTTTGAGTAAACTTCAATTTTCGTCCCTGGTTTGCTGATTTTAACAGTTTCAGTCCAATAGTTTATAAATTACAGTTATCATCCATTAGTTTCCTGATTTTAACAGTTTCAGTCCATTAGTTTCCTGATTTTAACAGTTTCAGTCCATACCAGTGTGGACTGAAACTGTTAAAATCAGGAAACTAATGGACTGAAACTGTTAAAATCAGAAAACTAATGGACTGAAACTGTTAAAATCAGGAAACTAATGGACTGAAACTGTTATTTATAAACTATTGGACTGAAACTGTTAAAATCAGCAAACCACAGGGACGAAAATTGAAGTTTACTCTTCTATTTTTAATCCAAAATAATTAATTATAAAAATATAAATAACATAATACTTCCTAAATCTTCATTACTAGCTGTTTAATATTTCATTACACTAAATTTTAGTTATATCTTATTTCAAAATACCGTTTTATAATTTTCAAATTTTATTTATTAAATATTAAATATTTTCTTTATTCAACTTGTAGATTTGCATGATTTTTTTTACCTAGTTATAAAAATAAATAGAGAAACGTATAATTATTTATATTTTTTATATCAAATTATTATATTACTAAATCATGTACTCTACTCTTAATCTCTCTTTTTCTAAGTCAGTATTAACGGGATATATAATAAGGTTTATTAGTTCTATATTTAAAAAAAACTTATTTTTTATTCACAAATGTAGTTATTTGACAAGTCATGGCAACTCTAGCCAACTCATAAAAGCAAATTCCCACATTAATTTTTTTCAATATATATTCAAAACGATTTTTTTTCCAAACCTGATAATATTAAGCTTCATTCGATTATTATTGTATACACTATCCAGGCATTTTGCATGCAATGCGGTATGGTGATGATCCTCATATGGAGGATGATCCGTCACGTAGGATCCACGCAGGATGGGTGTGAAGATGGGGTAAAGAGGATGGAGGTATGAAAATGGGGGGGGGGGGGGGGGGGATGAACATAAAATGTATATGTATATATTGTATGTATAGGTGTGAGAGAAGGGGAGGGCTGGTTTTTGTCCTTTTGTGGCCCGTCACCATCGTCCCCAACAAGACTGAGAGGACGACTACAAGGGGGCGGGATGGTGTTCCCACCGTCGCCGTTCCAGAACCATCCAGGGACGTTCCCCATACCGCTAAGCCTAAAAACACAACAATAGAGAATATTATTAATCATTCTTGTGATGATTGTTTTCACCGAAATTGACTTTTAGAAAATTAGTTTTAATAAACATAACGATAAAGTGAATACTATTATAAAAAAAATTGATGACTGATAAAAACCAAAGAGAAATAGAGATAAACTGAATTATTCATATTCATTCTATTCAACATTACAATATATAGATAAACATAACAATAAACCTTAAAGCCCATATATAAGTAATGGGTTGGGCCTAAAATGTCTGGTTTATAACACTCTCCCTCAGACATTTAGAATTATACACAGTTTAACAACATACTTCAAGATGATGTTAAATAGGTACTTCGGGACCTAAATAAATAAACTGATACTACTGGATCAACTATGCTGCCTCATTAAAAACATTACTAAGAAAACCCAGTGGGACAAAACATAGTTAAGGAAAAAAGAGTACAACGTGTATAATTCTCCCTCTGAATTCAACAAATATCTTTCAATCTACGAAGACCGATCTTGTGTGATAACTGCTCGAAACTGCTTCTAGGTAAAGATTTTGTGAACAGGTCTGCTAGATTTTCACTTGACTTGATCTGACGAACATCGATTTCCCCTTCTTTCTGCAAGTCATATGTTGAGAAGAACTTTGGTGAGATGTGCTTTGTTCGATCACCCTTGATGTAACCTTCTCTGATCTGAGCTATGCAAGCAGCATTGTCTTCATAAATAATTGTCGGCTCCTTCTTGATCTGTTCTAATCCGCATGCTTCTTGTATGTGATTAATCATTGATCTCAACCACACACATTCTCGACCAACATCATATACTGCTATCAATTCAACATGATTTGATGATGTTGCTATAAGTGTTTGCTTAGTTGACTTCCAAGAAATTGTTGTGCCACCGTATGTGAATACATAACCTGTCTGAGATTTTGCTTTGTGGGGATCTGATAGATATCCGGTATCCGCATACCCAACAAGCTGGGACTTTTGATCTTTCTGATAGAAAAGACCTAAGTCTTGTGTCCCGCAAATATACCGGAATATATGTTTTACGCCATTCCAGTGTCTACGTGTTGGATTCGAACTGTATCTCGCTAGTACATGTACTGCAAATGCAATGTCAGGTCTTGTGTTATTTGCGAGATACATAAGTGCACCGATCGCACTTAAGTACGATACTTCAGGACCAAGTACTTCTTCGCCTTCTTCTTGAGGGCGATAAGGATCCTTGTGTGGATTTAGCGGTCGGACAACCATAGGTACACTAAACGGACGTGCTTTGTCCATATTGAAACGTACTAACATCTTCTGGATGTAGTTTGATTGATGGACAAATGAGCCATTGCACAGATACTCAAATTGTAGTCCGATACATAATTTCGTCATACCAAGATCTTTCATTTCAAATTCCTTCTTTAACAACTGAGCAGCTTTCTCTATCTCTTCAGGAGATCCGATGATGTTGATATCATCAACAAAGATTGCTATTATAGTGAAATTTGAGAATGATCTTTTTATAAAAACACATGGACTAATTATATCAGACTTGTATCCTTCTTTTTTGAGATATTCACTAGGTCGATTGTACCACATACGACCAGATTGTTTGAGACCATATAAAGATCTCTGGAGCTTTATAGAGCACATTTCTCGAGGTGTTGATTTTAATGCTTCAGGCAATTTGAATCCTTTAGGGATTTTCATATAGATGTCATTTTCAAGTGTCCCATATAAGTATGCAGTGACGACATCCATTAGTCTCATATGAAGTCCTTCAGAGATTGTGAGGCCGACTAGGAACCTAAGGGTTATCGCATCCACTACAGGGGAATACGTTTCCTCATAATCAACTCCTGGGATTTGGGAAAACCCTTGTGCTACAAGTCGAGCCTTATATCTTACAATCTCATTCTTTTCATTTCTCTTTATTGCAAATACCCATTTATAACCGACTGGTTTGACGTCTATGGGCGTTCGGACTACAGGTCTGAAAACATGTCGCTTTTCGAGCGAATTCAATTCGGCGTTTATGGCTTCTTACCATCTTAGCCAATCATTTCTGTGCATGAACTCTTCTAAAGTTTTAGGTACATAATCATTTTCATTGATTACATCCGTTGCTATAGCATATGCGAATATATCATCAACATGTGTTTTATTCCGGTTCCACATTGTGCTATCTTGTACATAATTAATAGAGATCTCATTTTCGTTCGGTACCGGTGTTTCTTCTGAAACTTCATTTTCCTCTGGATTCATAGTTGTCTCTTCTGGGACATTTACCTCTACCGGGGTTTAACTTATAATCTTTTGTGAGTTTTCACCAGCTGCGTTACTTTGCTCTTTTCGTTTCCGTGGCGATTGGTCTCCCACACTTTCGTTGTATAGTAATCGCTTCTGGGACTACTTCAATTCGAGCAGGTGCATTTGATGCTGGTACATATGACTTTGTCACTCTATTCGTGTCTGTGAATGCATCTGGTAATTCATTCGCTATTCTTTGCAAATGTATGATCTTTTGGACTTCATATTCACATTGACCACTTTGGGGGTCGAGATTTGATAGCGATGATGCATTCCACGTTATTTCTTATGTTACCAGTCTTTCTTTATCCTTATCTCCCCCTAAGACTGGGAACATTGTTTCATCAAAATGATAGTCAGCATACCGTGCTGTAAACATGTCTCCCGTCATTGGTTCTAAATATTTAATTATGGACGGGGAGTTAATGATGGGATTTTAACATGTTTATCAAAGTAATTTCATCCATATGAAATAAAAACGCAGCGGAAATAATATTTAAAACATGTTACTTTTAAGATATAAATATCATTTATATGCAAAATCCCAAAACCCGGATCCATATATGAAAATGCATACTATCAAACACAACCATAAGATGTTTAGAATACCACCTCCTTGGAGTAATAGGATGATGAAACGGATGATCTTTCTTGAACGGTTGCCTTCAAGAGTAGAAGACCTCAAGCTTGTATACCCCAAGCTTCCAACAAACACCTTGATTGTAGCTAGGATTTGACACACTTATGATAAAAAAACTAAACACTTGAAAATACCCTATGATGGCC
Source organism: Helianthus tuberosus (assembly GCA_030545235.1). Taxonomy (NCBI): domain Eukaryota; kingdom Viridiplantae; phylum Streptophyta; class Magnoliopsida; order Asterales; family Asteraceae; genus Helianthus; species Helianthus tuberosus. The sequence goes on from JARYGA010060225.1 coordinate 24,308, forward strand.
GAAAATATTGAGAGCAATTCTCTAATCCTTCTTGATCATTTTTGGTCATGCATATGGTTTTAAAGTTTTGAGAGAACATCACCACCCTTGTGCCCAATCAAGAGTTAACTAACACATGCAAATGCATGCTAGTTCATTGGACCATCCTTGGTCTTGGGAAGCCCCATGTTGGCGCCCTAAGGGTTTTTAAAAAAAATCATTTTTCTTTTATATATATTAAGTCTTAGTTTATATTTATAACTTTTATAAATATAACATTATGTATTTACAAGACTTTATATATAACCTTTTAAAATATTATTTAACCCATTAAATAACAAAATAAAATATTCTCTCAAAAATAAATTATCCATATAATTTATTGGTTTCTCAAGTGTAATTATTTAGAAAACCAATTTCTAAATATTGTAAGTGTTAACATTTATTTGTTTGATCATATCACAAATAAATTATTATAAGTGTTTGTCTAGCTTGTATTTGGGTATGACTCGACTTGGATCATAACGTACTAGCCACATCAATTTAATATGTGTCTTGGGCATACATAATCCAACAATCTCCCACTTGCACAAGATACATAGAAGATTGATGCAAGTAGTAAAGACCACCTAACTATAGTTTACTACCCCTAATACGTATGACTATATGTCCCATTCAATAACATCATCCCCTTCAAGTCCCTTACTTGAACATGATTTAGGTGAATCTATCATTTATCCTTTCGTTACAGATGTCATGTTAAATCCAGAGACATAGAGTGATCACTCTCTGTTGATTTAACTTTAGCAGGCCTTAGACATCTTACTCTCAATGAATAAGAGGAACAAATCCCTTCTTGACTACATACGTCTCTCATAATTAACTTGTATCACACCTGAGTTTAGCCTTGTGTACTGCCTTATTACAGACAGCTAAGAACTAGGTCAAGGTATAATACTTGGTGAATATCAAGACCCAATATGTATCTCAGGTCAGAGGATACTATGATATTCGCCTTTACTCAAAATTTACTTATGATCAATCACAAATGATTCCATGCAGTAATATTTGAGAGCGAGTCAGTCCAATATTTGTATCCCACAAATATCTATGAACTTTGGCAGCAACACTTTGCTCTATATTCATATCTAATGAATATCTACCAATCCAAATTCATAATAGTCTTACATTCATATTTGTTCCCACAATTATGATCAGCTACGGACATTTAGAATAATTAACTTATTCACGGATTTAAAAATGCTAAAAATGAAACGTAACTCAAAATACCTTAAAAGAGTTAAAATAACAATTGTTTCAATATCCAAATACAACATAGATCAAATCCAATCACTAGAATATCGAAGTCCTAAGGCACATGTATGACCCTCATGTTTTGCCCTGTCAAGGAGCTTCGTGAGTGGATTCGCAATGTTTTGATCGGTGTGAACTTGGTGGATACATATCTTTCCTTTTTCAACTTCATCCCTTATGTAGTTGAATCTCTGCTCGACATGTCTAGTCTTTTGGTGTGCACGAGATTCCTTGATTTGAGCAATCGCACCCTCGTTATCACAAAAGATCTCTAGGGGGTCTTGAATGGTAGGGATCACCCCTAGATCGGCTATGAATTTCTTCAACCATGCAGCTTCTTGGGCTGCTAATGAAGCGGCGATGTATTCTGATTCTGTAGTGGACAATGCTACCACGTCTTGTTTTGAGCTCTTCCAAGAGACTGCTCCACCATTTAAAATGAAGACATACCCCGACTGCGATCGAGAATCACTTCGATCGGTTTGGAAACTCGCATCTGTGTAACCCTTTACAATGAGTTCCTCCTCACCAGATCCATATATTAAAAACATATCCTTAGTCCTTCTAAGGTATTTTAATATGCACTTAACAGCCTTCCAATGAATGTTACCTGGATTTTGCTGGTATCTACTCGTCAAGCTCAAGGCGCATGATACATCCGGTCTGGTGCATATCATTGCATACATGATGGATCCTATAGCAGACGCATATGGGACTCCTTTCATTTTCTCTTGCTCATCCTTTGAGCTTGGACATTGAGATGCATTCAATATTTTCCCCTTTTGAATAGGTACAAAACCTTTCTTAGAGTTCTCCATTTGGAACCTATTCAAGACTTTATCAATGTATGCACTTTGGTTTAAACCT
>JARYGA010060225.1:26667-53444 GCA_030545235.1 Helianthus tuberosus
TATCGCTGATATTATCGGTACCGATATTCTAACCAATATTTTGTACCAGGGGCGGACCCACATGGTCCCCAATGTTTTTTTAAAAAATAGTAGAACCGGTATGTTAATTTTATCAAGGACCCCATAAAATAAATTAGTTGGACCCCATAATATTAAAAGCAAAGATGGTGTGGTGGTAAATCCTCTTGTAATCTAACACATAGATCCCAAGTTCAAGTCTTACAAGTCTTGTTTTTTAGTTTTTTAATAAAGTGGTGGTTTCATGTTCACTAAATGCTTCTACATTATTTCTTAGCCCTGACCCGACTACGATTACCAACCCGAAAATTTTAATATTTGGTTGTGAAAAATTATTCGACAAAAAATGGACCCCAGTAAAAAATAATCTGGGTCCGCCACTGTTTTGTACCACTATCTCGGCAAGGGACCGATAACCGCTATATCACTGATATATCGGTTGATATATCGGGATATTAACTAGTTGTTGATAGCGAATAGCGACAAATAGCGACAAGGCACCTATAGGCTACGCAGCGAATAGCGACAAATAGCAACGGCTATTTTATAAATAGCGATTACACTAGAAAAAGAATTTTGAAAATTTTTATATGTATATTACATCAAAATACCCTTGTATATATGCTATTTTAGATGTATATTTAACAAAAACCTATAAATCCAGCTATTTTATAGCTATATCTAATTGCTATTTACATAAAAAAAAAACAATCGCTATCATCGCTATTTGTCGCTATGACCCATATAGTGACGCTACGTCGCACGGCTACATAACATAGCGCGCTATAGCCGCTATTAACAACTATGCTAGTATAACAAAATAACCGTAGCCCGTAGGAAACAGTTGCAGCAGCAGGAAATAGGCAGTAGAATGTTGTAGATGATGGTGTTGCTGATAGTTTTTGTTAAAGAATATCAGGGTTAGGCGCGTTAGGGTTAAGGTTCTTTTCTGTCTGTTCATGTATAGTTTAACATTGTATCTTATACAAACTATCTCAATTAAGTATCTCCTTTCACATTAATAGTTTTAATCGCTCGCGTTGGTGTTAACTCTTCACTAATTAACCTCTTTTGTGGTTGTATCTTCATTGGTTTATGCTTAAGTTTTTATATTGAACACAGGTGAAAGAGCCTATCTCAAGAAAGAAAATCGAGTTTGCACACTATTGGAACAAATCGGTGGATCAGATTTTTGGACCCGCTATTCAGGCTCTCAGCTCGCGGCGCTGGTAGAGACGCGATACTTGTGTTTCCCAACCACTTTATGGTGATGTGTTACTACCTAATTTTTAATCATATACTCGCAATTGCATGCTATTATGTATCTTGAAAATTTCTTGAACTTGTCTGCATTGCCATAGCAAGTTTATCAATATCTCATATTTTCATTGACTTATATTTTACCATCTTGTATCTCTTTCATTCAGATTTCAATCTGAATATATTGTTAATTAGTCATTACAAGATCGATCGTTATAGGTTTCCGACTTTGGGAAGTAAATAAGCAATCATTATAGGTTCTGACTTTGGGGAGTAAACAATCAATCTTTATAGCCCGTGAGGGACTAGTATCACTAGTAGCATTAGGTACTAGGTAGTTGAAATCCATGCTTGCTTTTTTAGACCCACCCATAGGGGTGTCGTTCAAGTTGGGTAATCGGGTTTTGAATAGGAGTAATCAAATAGAAACTTAATGTTCCAAAATCCAAACATAACATATCAATAAAATAGACACTAAAATAGATTTCTTAACAGTCTTTACTCTTCACGGTTGGCATTGCAAACGTCATGTTTGCTCCTCCGTTTTCTATTTAAAAAGAAAGTCGAATAAAATACGCATTACAATGGTAAGATCTAACATATACAATCATTACAAAAATGATTAATAATATAAAGACCTAAATCAATTTCTTGGATTTTGTCACAATCTTCTTTACTGATGAGTTTGTTGCTTGAAGTTGATCTACCGCGAAACCGGTGCACATTAACCTCTCAACAATCACAAGAGTCAAAGAACTCAACGAATCCAAAACCCTCCCACTTGTGCTAAAAACTGATTCAGAAGCCACCGTTGACACTTGAATGACGAATACGTCTCTATCAATTAAGGATAGAATCGGGAATCTCAGTTATTAACTTCAAGCATTGCATTCTAAAATACCAAAGATCTCTTAATCCTCTTCACAACTTTCATTCAAAAATTTGTCTAACTCACCAACAGAGTTAAGTCCATCTGTTCTCATCTTTATTCTTAGTTTGTTTCTAAGTTGTGGTGTTGATGCCATATATCTTCTAGTTTTGACATTACCTAATACTGATGAAGTTGAAGACTTGGTATTACTAGAACTTGGGAAATGAATTCTAATATACTCATTGTATTTCGTAATGAATTTCAATTTCTCCCCCGTCACCCTTTTCCATAACAATCGGCAAATAGTATATCCAAATACTTTATCTTGTTCCTTGGGTCTAGAATTAAAGCAAAGCATAACAAGAAGTTCATTTTGTGAATGTTGCCATAATACTTATCAAACTTTGTCTTCATTGTCATTGCAATATGACAAAAGACTAGGACTTCCAATAATAGTGTCATCCAATACGCTACGAATGAAACATATATCTTCTATGCATGAGTTTGATGTCACATAAAGTTTCTTGGAGACCTTCAAAATAATATCATAAAATAGTTTAAGAGAAATGACATAATTCTCTAATTAGTGTTCGACTTTTTTCGTTGTATCGACATTAATAATCCTAACAAAGCAGTTGAACTTGTCAAAGCCTTGAAGGTAATTGCCTAATCCACCTTACTACCCACTGATTTTTTACTGCCGCCTCATCAGCTCTTTTAATTTCATCTTGGACTAACTAAATTTAAAGTGTGTGCAATGCATTTAATGTGTGTCAATCTCGGAAGCACGGAAACGCCATTGAGGTGTCGTCTCCCGTCCCGGGGACTGCTAGGGGACGGAAACGGCACGGGGACGGCCGGGAAGCGTCCCCGGCATGTTGGGTACGGCCTGGAAACGTGCTGCAGAAGGGGACGGGGTTTGGGGACGTGCAGGAAACGTTTCCGTTTATTTTTTTTGGTTTAAAAAAAAAAGATTTTTTAATCCTATTCTAAAATAGCGCCCCCTCCTATTCAGTTATACCAAGCGACGATCACGTTTAAAACCCTACACTCCCTCTGCGAATTGCCGATCCTCTTCTTCTTCTCTTTTCCTATTCAAACTCCAAAACTATGGCTTCTAATGAAGAAACACAAGGATCATCATCATCATCTATAGATGAACCTCCATTGTGGGATTATGTGGAAAAACTAGAAAAGCAAGGTTCGGGAGGAACTTGGAAATTCAAGTGCAAAGTTTGTGGTGAAAATCGACAAGGATCGTATTCAAGAGTTAGATGCTTTTGACTCGATGGAAGATGTAGGATTTTTGGAGTTTGCTGATCTTTCATTAGATGAACCGGAACTTGATAGCGATTTGCTTGTTAACGTTTGATTAGATTAGGAAGATATGGGATTTTTGAACTTTACATCAATATATAACTATTTTGGGGTTTTGTGTTACATTATCTTTAATATATATTTATTTTTTATATGTTTTTATTCCCGTACCCGTCCCGTCCCCGCTTCTTGAATTTTTTAGTTTTGCCGTTTCCCGTTCCCGTATCCGTCCCCGTACCCCGTTCCCGTACCCGTCCCAGGGCATCATAGGTTCTAATGATACGGCAATGATATTTTGTAAACGGTATTCCAAAATTCTAGCAAATTTGTCTTTTACATGGAAAATTGACACCTATGATGCACTGGGACGGGTACGGGAACGGGGCACGGGGACGGGTACGGGAACGGGGCACGGCAAAACAAAAAAATTCAAGAAGCGGGGACGGGTACGAGAATAAAAACATATAAAAAATAAATATATATTAAAGATAATGTAACACAAAACCCCAAAATAGTTATATATTGATGTAAAGTTCAAAAATCCCATATCTTCCTAATCTAATCAAACGTTAACAAGCAAATCGCTATCAAGTTCCGGTTCATCTAATGAAAGATCAGCAAACTCCAAAAATCCTACATCTTCTATCGAGTCAAAAGCATCTAACTCTTGTATACGATCCTTGTCGATTTTCACCACAAACTTTGCACTTGAATTTCCAAGTTCCTCCCGAACCTTGCTTTTCTAGTTTTTCCACATAATCCCACAATGGAGGTTCATCTATAGATGATGATGATCCTTGTGTTTCTTCATTAGAAGCCATAATTTTGGAGTTTGAATAGGAAAAGAGAAGAAGAAGAGCATCGGCAATTCGCAGAGGGAGTGTAGGGTTTTAAACGTGATCGTCGCTTGGTATAACTGAATAGGAGGGGGCGCTATTTTAGAATAGGATTAAAAAATCTTTTTTTTTAAACCAAAAAAAATAAACGGAAACTTGACGGAAACGTTTCCTGCACGTCCCCAAACCCCGTTCCCTTCTGCAGCACGTTTCCAGGCCGTACCCAACATGCCGGGGACGTTTCCCGGCCGTCCCCTTGCCGTTTCCGTCCCCGGGGCGGGAGACGGCACCTCAATGGCGTTTCCGTGCTTCCGAGATTAGAACTCGCATTGTCAACCAAAATTTTAAAAACATTTTCAACTTCCCATCTAAGCTGTAATAAATATTTCTCAGCCGTGTTCTCAATGTCTGCATCATGTTGACTCTTGGGGACAAAAGTGTAAAATACCTTTTTTTCTCAATTTCCGGCTGTTATCTACAAAGTTGGCGGTGAGACACGTAATTGGCTTGTTGACTAGAAGTCCAAGTGTCAGTTGTCAAACAAATCCTACCAATATTCTTTGTAATGAAAATCACCAACTTTTGTTTTTTCTTCTTGAAACAAATGGTATATGTCTTCTGTAATTGTGGTTCTACCCTTTGTTTCGAGAAGAAAAAACAAAAGTGGGTGATTTTATCAGGATTTGTTTTACAACCGACACCTGGACTTCTAGTTAACAAGCCAATTAAATGGCTCCCCGACCACGTTGTAGATAACAAGTGGAAATTGCGGAAAAAAAGTCTTTGACCTTTTGTTTCAGAGAGAATTATCGTGGTGTAGAAATTGGGAAAGCACTTTAGAAATGTTTGCTAGAACAGGAATTGGAAATGTTTTTACAATTTCAGTTGTATCAACTATATGGAACTCCACTTACCTTATGTTGGAAGTTGCACAAGCTAATGAGAAAACATTTGTGAGATATGACTTGAAGAATCTGACTTTAGATCCGACCTAAAACTGCGGGTTTTGAGGTACCTACACACATCGATTGGCAAAATGTTTAGTGATTTATGTAATTCTGAAACCGTTTAATGATGCTACTTTGAGGGTCTCTGGACACTTTATGTGACATTAAACTCGTCCATAGAATAAGTTTATTCCATTTGTAGTCTTTGTCAGATTGAAATGAAGACAAAGTTTGATAAGTATATTGACAGCATACAGAAAATGAACTTATTGGTGTACTTTGTTTTGATTCTAAACCCCAGGAACAAAGTTAAGTATTTGGATATACTATTTGTAAATTAAAATTCATTCATTCCCAAGTTCTAACTCTACCGAGTCTTCAACATCATCGGCATTAGGTAAATGACAAAACCCGAGATATATGGCATCAAAACCACAATTCAGAAACAAAGGGAAAAGATGAGAACACATATAGTTCAATCTGCTGGTGAGTTAGAATATTTTTGAATGAAAGTTGTGAAGAGGTTCGAAGATCTTGAATGTTTTAGAGTGATGGAACATTATTTGTTCGGGATTTCCAATTCTATCTATTATGGTTAGAGACTTATTCGCCATCCATGTGTCAATGTTAGATTCCGAATAAGTTTTTAGCATAAGTAGGAGGGTCTTGGATCCTTTGGGAGTCCTTTGATTTATAAGGTTGTTGAGTGTTTAATCACCACCTAAGACTAGCTTCGAGGTTGTTCCAACTTTAAGCAACAAACTCATCATTGAAGAAGTTTGGGATAAAATCCAAGATGCTAATAAAGCCGTAAAGGTAACCTAAGTGATCATTTTTCTGATGTTTGTTCTTGACTTCTTGTTATATCTAATCATTGTAGTGCTTATTTTATTTTATCTAACATAATTTGGAACAAAGCGGACATGAAGTTTCCAATACCAACCGTGAAGACTGTTAAGAAATTGACTTTTTGAAACGTTTTAGTTTGGAACATTTTCTTTTTTGGCGTTTTCTTTTTAGTTGATACGATTGGTTGAGATACGATTTGGGTTTGATGCGCCCAGAAACTTTAAAATATTTGATTTAGAATTTTTAAATGAAAATTGTGAAGAGGTTCGAATGAAAGTTGTGATTCCGCTATTTTCATGACTTGTCGGTTTGCTTTGCTTGGTTTTGATTTAGAACTATATGTGTTTTCATCTTTTCCCTTTGTTTCTGAATTGTGGTTTTAATGTAATTCAAGTTGAACTGCTATTTACAGTTTCTGGAAATGACAAATCAAATGGCATGGTCGGCTGGTTTGGCGGTTTAACGGTTTGAACTGGTTCTTTTAAAAAGAAAATCATTAATTTGTATTACAACTCTAAAAGGAAAATTATTAATTTGTATTAAAAACTTTAAAATAATAAAGATGGTTATTGATTACGATACATATGCTAGTTTATCCTAAAAATAAAAAAAATAATTGTATACAAATAATAATTGGTTAAACGACCGGTTTGGTTTACATGGTATGTTCCAAGTTTTAAACAGGAAAGAACCATTAAATCGTCAAAAAATGAATAGTGGAAAACACTTTTTTTTTTTTTTTTTAATAAAAAGTAAGAAAAAAGACTGCTTACAAAACACTTTAGATTCACATTGAAAAGGAAAAGAAAAATTGAAAAAATGAAATTACATTACTCAAATGGAAATTTAACTATAATCAACAATTCCACGTCCATTTTAACGTCGATCAATTGTGTCGTCCACACGAATCTTATTCTTTTACATGGATGTATTAATACATATCGTCTTACAATTATGCATTGTTCATGCGTTGCTTCTGAAAGAACCAAGTGCTTTAGCGGCCCATGCTCTGAGTATGAACTGGTGGTAGAACGCCGCTGCAGCTGCGCCCAAAAACGGCCCGACCCAGAAAAGCCACTGCAAAATATTTGATTTTCATATGAATTAGAGGGTCGTTGTTAGCTGTTAAAAAACGATAGATAATGTTTTTCATAATGGCCGGTAATACAAACAAATGCATACATGATCATCCCAGGCCTTATCGTCGTTGTAAATCACGGCAGCGCCAAAGCTTCTGGCTGGGTTGATTCCGGTACCGGTGATCGGAATGGTTGCCAAGTGCACCATGAAGACTGCAAACCCTATTGGCAGTGGTGCCAACACCTTCATTTACACATATACGTATTTAATCATACTATTAGTATTTCTTTAATTTCTATTATATAAAAGAAAATTTGAAAAGTGTTAGCTAAAAATATTAAATAAATCGTGTAAAGATAAGTAGATAACATTAAATAGTCAATTCTCAACTGGTACATATTATACAAAAAACAGGTGGACCAGTTTTTTTTTCTTTAAATTTTGTAATATTCATTTGTTCATGTCTCAACAATAAAATACATGGATAACGTTCAATTAAGATTAAATTTTAGGTATACAATTATTAGAACAATAAAATTAATTTGTACTTTGATGGATATTATGAAATTTACAAAAAAAATAGTGGGGTAATCCGTTACATAACCACACATGCATGAACAAATGACGAGAAAAGCAAAAAGACAGATATGACATGCTTACAGGAACATGAGAGTCTCGGGCATTTCTCTTAGGATCAGTAGCCGAGAAGACGGTGTAGACAAGAACAAAGGTGCCAATGATTTCAGCACCTAGTCCGGTACCTTTGCTGTAACCGTCGGCCAAAGTATTGGCTCCACCGCCATACCTATTGTAGTAGGCACTCTGGAAAGCCTTGACCAAACCCACACCGCATATCGCACCCAAACATTGTGCAACCATGTACATAATAGCCCTAATCAGTGACACCTTCCTAGCCAAGAATAGCCCGAATGTCACAGCTGGGTTAATGTGTCCTCCTGCAAGTGCATGTTAGCCACAACCCTTTATTTCCAACTCAACAAAGTAAATAAATTTTCATCTATTTTAGTGTTTTGTTACATTAATTTACATTTTATATTTTCAGTTTAAAATTTACTGTTCTAGTTTAAATTTATTTGTTTCCATGCATCACAATAAAGAATTACCCTTTATTTCCAACTCAACAAAGTAAATAAATTTTCATCTTTTTACGTCAAACAGGGATTTTATGATCAAATTTTATTTCAGCTTAATTCTTTTATTTTATTTCATTATATCTAAAAATAAAGATTTTGCAACAAAATTATTTTTGATAGCCACATCATTTCCTTTCGGTCGCTAATCTAGTTGCTACTTTTACCACGGTTTTTATCATAAATTTCGCTCGTTTTTTAATTTAAATATTCACTTAATTTATTAATTATTTTTAGTTATTACGCAAATGTCCGGTGGCCTTTTGGCCTAGTGGCAATTGTCACAGGTGTTTTTTTTACCAAAGTGATACAGGTACAAGTCTCACAAAACGAGCAATTGATAAATTTTAGGCATGTGTTTGCCATTAATAAACACTACTTATATTTTGAATTATATTCTTGACAAATCAAGCCATTAGTTTTCAATTTTTTATCTTACTTTTTGTAGCATATATATCCAACATTCCAACCATAAAAACATGCAAAGTAAGAGCAATAATAATAATAATAATAATAACAACCAGCAATATAAGTGCAAGTATACTAACCAGAGATACCAGCAGTGCAGTAAACAAGGATAAAAATCATGCCACCAAATGCCCATGCAATCCCAAGGATACCAACACCACCACACTGATCAGCATTCAAGTTGGGGTCAGTCGTGCTCTTGTACCCGATAACCGTCAACACGGTTACATACAAAAACAGAAGTGTGGCAACAAATTCAGCAATGAGAGCTCTGTAGAACGACCATTTGGTTAACTCTTTGGCGTCTATCAACGGTGCTGGAGGCGGGTCATGGTAGTCTTTGCCACTGTGGTGCTCCGCCACTTCGACTTCTTTTGTCATTGCAACCGGCTGGCGATTGAATAGCTTAGTTTGAGACGGAGATGAGGGGTGGAGTGTGTGGTGGTGAAAAGATTGGTATTTAATGGAGGTGGTGAAGGAGAAAACAGATAAGAGTTTATCGTGTAGTAAGATGTATGTTTTTGTTTTTATTTATGTTTGGAGAATATTTTGTATTTTAATTCAATGATTATGCACGTTTGGAAAAAAATGGAAATTTCTGGATTTGAGTTTAACAAATTAGATTTAAATCAATGATTAACGGACGTTTAATACACCTATACCTAATAAAATAAGTAACTGGTTGCATGACACAACTAGACCCTCGAAATTTCCAATCTCTGTGACAAAATTTATGGTCTGTCATAGATTCGTTTTTTCATTTCTTCTCTTTATTCTATTTTGAGTAAACTTCAATTTTCGTCCCTGTGGTTTGCTGATTTTAACAGTTTCAGTACCTAATAAAATAAGTAACTGGTTGCATGACACAACTAGACCCTCGAAATTTCCAATCTCTGTGACAAAATTTATGGTCTGTCATAGATTCGTTTTTTCATTTCTTCTCTTTATTCTATTTTGAGTAAACTTCAATTTTCGTCCCTGTGGTTTGCTGATTTTAACAGTTTCAGTCCAATAGTTTATAAATTACAGTTATCATCCATTAGTTTCCTGATTTTAACAGTTTCAGTCCATTAGTTTCCTGATTTTAACAGTTTCAGTCCATACCAGTGTGGACTGAAACTGTTAAAATCAGGAAACTAATGGACTGAAACTGTTAAAATCAGAAAACTAATGGACTGAAACTGTTAAAATCAGGAAACTAATGGACTGAAACTGTTATTTATAAACTATTGGACTGAAACTGTTAAAATCAGCAAACCACAGGGACGAAAATTGAAGTTTACTCTTCTATTTTTAATCCAAAATAATTAATTATAAAAATATAAATAACATAATACTTCCTAAATCTTCATTACTAGCTGTTTAATATTTCATTACACTAAATTTTAGTTATATCTTATTTCAAAATACCGTTTTATAATTTTCAAATTTTATTTATTAAATATTAAATATTTTCTTTATTCAACTTGTAGATTTGCATGATTTTTTTTACCTAGTTATAAAAATAAATAGAGAAACGTATAATTATTTATATTTTTTATATCAAATTATTATATTACTAAATCATGTACTCTACTCTTAATCTCTCTTTTTCTAAGTCAGTATTAACGGGATATATAATAAGGTTTATTAGTTCTATATTTAAAAAAAACTTATTTTTTATTCACAAATGTAGTTATTTGACAAGTCATGGCAACTCTAGCCAACTCATAAAAGCAAATTCCCACATTAATTTTTTTCAATATATATTCAAAACGATTTTTTTTCCAAACCTGATAATATTAAGCTTCATTCGATTATTATTGTATACACTATCCAGGCATTTTGCATGCAATGCGGTATGGTGATGATCCTCATATGGAGGATGATCCGTCACGTAGGATCCACGCAGGATGGGTGTGAAGATGGGGTAAAGAGGATGGAGGTATGAAAATGGGGGGGGGGGGGGGGGGGATGAACATAAAATGTATATGTATATATTGTATGTATAGGTGTGAGAGAAGGGGAGGGCTGGTTTTTGTCCTTTTGTGGCCCGTCACCATCGTCCCCAACAAGACTGAGAGGACGACTACAAGGGGGCGGGATGGTGTTCCCACCGTCGCCGTTCCAGAACCATCCAGGGACGTTCCCCATACCGCTAAGCCTAAAAACACAACAATAGAGAATATTATTAATCATTCTTGTGATGATTGTTTTCACCGAAATTGACTTTTAGAAAATTAGTTTTAATAAACATAACGATAAAGTGAATACTATTATAAAAAAAATTGATGACTGATAAAAACCAAAGAGAAATAGAGATAAACTGAATTATTCATATTCATTCTATTCAACATTACAATATATAGATAAACATAACAATAAACCTTAAAGCCCATATATAAGTAATGGGTTGGGCCTAAAATGTCTGGTTTATAACACTCTCCCTCAGACATTTAGAATTATACACAGTTTAACAACATACTTCAAGATGATGTTAAATAGGTACTTCGGGACCTAAATAAATAAACTGATACTACTGGATCAACTATGCTGCCTCATTAAAAACATTACTAAGAAAACCCAGTGGGACAAAACATAGTTAAGGAAAAAAGAGTACAACGTGTATAATTCTCCCTCTGAATTCAACAAATATCTTTCAATCTACGAAGACCGATCTTGTGTGATAACTGCTCGAAACTGCTTCTAGGTAAAGATTTTGTGAACAGGTCTGCTAGATTTTCACTTGACTTGATCTGACGAACATCGATTTCCCCTTCTTTCTGCAAGTCATATGTTGAGAAGAACTTTGGTGAGATGTGCTTTGTTCGATCACCCTTGATGTAACCTTCTCTGATCTGAGCTATGCAAGCAGCATTGTCTTCATAAATAATTGTCGGCTCCTTCTTGATCTGTTCTAATCCGCATGCTTCTTGTATGTGATTAATCATTGATCTCAACCACACACATTCTCGACCAACATCATATACTGCTATCAATTCAACATGATTTGATGATGTTGCTATAAGTGTTTGCTTAGTTGACTTCCAAGAAATTGTTGTGCCACCGTATGTGAATACATAACCTGTCTGAGATTTTGCTTTGTGGGGATCTGATAGATATCCGGTATCCGCATACCCAACAAGCTGGGACTTTTGATCTTTCTGATAGAAAAGACCTAAGTCTTGTGTCCCGCAAATATACCGGAATATATGTTTTACGCCATTCCAGTGTCTACGTGTTGGATTCGAACTGTATCTCGCTAGTACATGTACTGCAAATGCAATGTCAGGTCTTGTGTTATTTGCGAGATACATAAGTGCACCGATCGCACTTAAGTACGATACTTCAGGACCAAGTACTTCTTCGCCTTCTTCTTGAGGGCGATAAGGATCCTTGTGTGGATTTAGCGGTCGGACAACCATAGGTACACTAAACGGACGTGCTTTGTCCATATTGAAACGTACTAACATCTTCTGGATGTAGTTTGATTGATGGACAAATGAGCCATTGCACAGATACTCAAATTGTAGTCCGATACATAATTTCGTCATACCAAGATCTTTCATTTCAAATTCCTTCTTTAACAACTGAGCAGCTTTCTCTATCTCTTCAGGAGATCCGATGATGTTGATATCATCAACAAAGATTGCTATTATAGTGAAATTTGAGAATGATCTTTTTATAAAAACACATGGACTAATTATATCAGACTTGTATCCTTCTTTTTTGAGATATTCACTAGGTCGATTGTACCACATACGACCAGATTGTTTGAGACCATATAAAGATCTCTGGAGCTTTATAGAGCACATTTCTCGAGGTGTTGATTTTAATGCTTCAGGCAATTTGAATCCTTTAGGGATTTTCATATAGATGTCATTTTCAAGTGTCCCATATAAGTATGCAGTGACGACATCCATTAGTCTCATATGAAGTCCTTCAGAGATTGTGAGGCCGACTAGGAACCTAAGGGTTATCGCATCCACTACAGGGGAATACGTTTCCTCATAATCAACTCCTGGGATTTGGGAAAACCCTTGTGCTACAAGTCGAGCCTTATATCTTACAATCTCATTCTTTTCATTTCTCTTTATTGCAAATACCCATTTATAACCGACTGGTTTGACGTCTATGGGCGTTCGGACTACAGGTCTGAAAACATGTCGCTTTTCGAGCGAATTCAATTCGGCGTTTATGGCTTCTTACCATCTTAGCCAATCATTTCTGTGCATGAACTCTTCTAAAGTTTTAGGTACATAATCATTTTCATTGATTACATCCGTTGCTATAGCATATGCGAATATATCATCAACATGTGTTTTATTCCGGTTCCACATTGTGCTATCTTGTACATAATTAATAGAGATCTCATTTTCGTTCGGTACCGGTGTTTCTTCTGAAACTTCATTTTCCTCTGGATTCATAGTTGTCTCTTCTGGGACATTTACCTCTACCGGGGTTTAACTTATAATCTTTTGTGAGTTTTCACCAGCTGCGTTACTTTGCTCTTTTCGTTTCCGTGGCGATTGGTCTCCCACACTTTCGTTGTATAGTAATCGCTTCTGGGACTACTTCAATTCGAGCAGGTGCATTTGATGCTGGTACATATGACTTTGTCACTCTATTCGTGTCTGTGAATGCATCTGGTAATTCATTCGCTATTCTTTGCAAATGTATGATCTTTTGGACTTCATATTCACATTGACCACTTTGGGGGTCGAGATTTGATAGCGATGATGCATTCCACGTTATTTCTTATGTTACCAGTCTTTCTTTATCCTTATCTCCCCCTAAGACTGGGAACATTGTTTCATCAAAATGATAGTCAGCATACCGTGCTGTAAACATGTCTCCCGTCATTGGTTCTAAATATTTAATTATGGACGGGGAGTTAATGATGGGATTTTAACATGTTTATCAAAGTAATTTCATCCATATGAAATAAAAACGCAGCGGAAATAATATTTAAAACATGTTACTTTTAAGATATAAATATCATTTATATGCAAAATCCCAAAACCCGGATCCATATATGAAAATGCATACTATCAAACACAACCATAAGATGTTTAGAATACCACCTCCTTGGAGTAATAGGATGATGAAACGGATGATCTTTCTTGAACGGTTGCCTTCAAGAGTAGAAGACCTCAAGCTTGTATACCCCAAGCTTCCAACAAACACCTTGATTGTAGCTAGGATTTGACACACTTATGATAAAAAAACTAAACACTTGAAAATACCCTATGATGGCCGAAAATATTGAGAGCAATTCTCTAATCCTTCTTGATCATTTTTGGTCATGCATATGGTTTTAAAGTTTTGAGAGAACATCACCACCCTTGTGCCCAATCAAGAGTTAACTAACACATGCAAATGCATGCTAGTTCATTGGACCATCCTTGGTCTTGGGAAGCCCCATGTTGGCGCCCTAAGGGTTTTTAAAAAAAATCATTTTTCTTTTATATATATTAAGTCTTAGTTTATATTTATAACTTTTATAAATATAACATTATGTATTTACAAGACTTTATATATAACCTTTTAAAATATTATTTAACCCATTAAATAACAAAATAAAATATTCTCTCAAAAATAAATTATCCATATAATTTATTGGTTTCTCAAGTGTAATTATTTAGAAAACCAATTTCTAAATATTGTAAGTGTTAACATTTATTTGTTTGATCATATCACAAATAAATTATTATAAGTGTTTGTCTAGCTTGTATTTGGGTATGACTCGACTTGGATCATAACGTACTAGCCACATCAATTTAATATGTGTCTTGGGCATACATAATCCAACAATCTCCCACTTGCACAAGATACATAGAAGATTGATGCAAGTAGTAAAGACCACCTAACTATAGTTTACTACCCCTAATACGTATGACTATATGTCCCATTCAATAACATCATCCCCTTCAAGTCCCTTACTTGAACATGATTTAGGTGAATCTATCATTTATCCTTTCGTTACAGATGTCATGTTAAATCCAGAGACATAGAGTGATCACTCTCTGTTGATTTAACTTTAGCAGGCCTTAGACATCTTACTCTCAATGAATAAGAGGAACAAATCCCTTCTTGACTACATACGTCTCTCATAATTAACTTGTATCACACCTGAGTTTAGCCTTGTGTACTGCCTTATTACAGACAGCTAAGAACTAGGTCAAGGTATAATACTTGGTGAATATCAAGACCCAATATGTATCTCAGGTCAGAGGATACTATGATATTCGCCTTTACTCAAAATTTACTTATGATCAATCACAAATGATTCCATGCAGTAATATTTGAGAGCGAGTCAGTCCAATATTTGTATCCCACAAATATCTATGAACTTTGGCAGCAACACTTTGCTCTATATTCATATCTAATGAATATCTACCAATCCAAATTCATAATAGTCTTACATTCATATTTGTTCCCACAATTATGATCAGCTACGGACATTTAGAATAATTAACTTATTCACGGATTTAAAAATGCTAAAAATGAAACGTAACTCAAAATACCTTAAAAGAGTTAAAATAACAATTGTTTCAATATCCAAATACAACATAGATCAAATCCAATCACTAGAATATCGAAGTCCTAAGGCACATGTATGACCCTCATGTTTTGCCCTGTCAAGGAGCTTCGTGAGTGGATTCGCAATGTTTTGATCGGTGTGAACTTGGTGGATACATATCTTTCCTTTTTCAACTTCATCCCTTATGTAGTTGAATCTCTGCTCGACATGTCTAGTCTTTTGGTGTGCACGAGATTCCTTGATTTGAGCAATCGCACCCTCGTTATCACAAAAGATCTCTAGGGGGTCTTGAATGGTAGGGATCACCCCTAGATCGGCTATGAATTTCTTCAACCATGCAGCTTCTTGGGCTGCTAATGAAGCGGCGATGTATTCTGATTCTGTAGTGGACAATGCTACCACGTCTTGTTTTGAGCTCTTCCAAGAGACTGCTCCACCATTTAAAATGAAGACATACCCCGACTGCGATCGAGAATCACTTCGATCGGTTTGGAAACTCGCATCTGTGTAACCCTTTACAATGAGTTCCTCCTCACCAGATCCATATATTAAAAACATATCCTTAGTCCTTCTAAGGTATTTTAATATGCACTTAACAGCCTTCCAATGAATGTTACCTGGATTTTGCTGGTATCTACTCGTCAAGCTCAAGGCGCATGATACATCCGGTCTGGTGCATATCATTGCATACATGATGGATCCTATAGCAGACGCATATGGGACTCCTTTCATTTTCTCTTGCTCATCCTTTGAGCTTGGACATTGAGATGCATTCAATATTTTCCCCTTTTGAATAGGTACAAAACCTTTCTTAGAGTTCTCCATTTGGAACCTATTCAAGACTTTATCAATGTATGCACTTTGGTTTAAACCTATCAAGCGCCTTGATCTATCCTTATAGATCTTTATTCCTAGAATGTAGGCGACTTCACCAAGATCCTTAATGGAAAAACAACTTCCAAGCCAGGTTTTTACACCTTCCATGGTTGGAATGTCATTCCCAAATAGTATAATGTCATCGATATACAGTACTAAGAAAGTGATGATGCTCCCACTAGCTTTCTTGTACACACAAGCTTCATCGCCGTTCTTTATGAATCCAAAATTCTTAATTTCTTCATCAAAATGGTGATTCCAACTTCTCAATGCTTGTTTCAATCCATAGATTGATTTCTTTAACTTGCATACTTTGTCATGATGTTTTGGATCGACAAAACCTTCAGGCTGAACCATATAGACATCTTCATCAAGATATCCATTAAGAAAAGCCGTTTTGACATCCAATTGCCAGATCTCATAGTCATAATATGCAGCTATGGCAAATAATATCCTGATTGACTTTAGCATCGCCACAGGCGAGAAGGTCTCATCATAATCAATCCCTTGAGTTTGAGTGAAACCTTTTGCTACAAGTCTCGCTTTATAAGTATCCAAGTTACCATGCATATCTGTTTTCTTCTTGAAAACCCACTTACTTCCAACTACTTTAGAGTTAAGTGGTGGCACAACCAATTCCCAAACTTGGTTGTCATACATGGATTGCATCTCTATGTTCATGGCTTCAAGCCATTTGTCACAATCGGATTTTGACATTGCATCATGGTATGTGGTTGGTTCATCTGAATCCACCACGTAGCATCCATCCATGAAAAATCCATATCTTTCAGGTGGACTACTAATTCTACCAGATCTGCGAACATTTTGTGCGTACTGATCAACCTCTTGATCGTTTTCAACAACCTCTTGTTGAGCGCTAGTATCAACCAAACGTGTATCGTCTTATGGTTCTTGATCCTCCTCAAGTTCCACTGTTCTATCACTAGTTCCTTCCATAAGGAACTTAGCTTCTAAGAACTTACCCTTTCGAGCAACAAATATCTTTTGCTCGGTTGGATCGTAGAAATAATATCCTATATCATCTTTAGGATATCCTACAAAGATACACTTAGTGGATCAGACTTCTAATTTATTTGGGGTGTATTGCTTAACATAAGCTTCACAACCCCAAACCCTTAAGAATGATAATGATGGAGGATTTCCATGCCATATTTCAAAAGGTGTCTTTTCCACTTTCTTGGTTGGGGCCATATTTAGTATACGGATTGCGGAGAACAAAGTGTAACCCCAAAACGATAGAGGTAATGTGCTTCTAGCCATCATAGATCAAACCATATCTAATAGAGTTCGATTTCTCCTTTCGGACACACCATTGTGTTGTGGTGTTCCAGGTGGAGTAAGTTGTGAGATAATCCCACAACTCCTAAGATGATCTTGAAAAGCACCACTAAGGTATTCACCTCCTCTATCGGTGCGAAGGACTTTGATTGTTTTCTTGAGTTGATTTTCTACTTCACTTTTGAAGTCTTTGAACATTTCAAATGCTTCATCCTTGTGTCTTAGTAAGTACACATAACCATAACAACTATAGTCGTCGGTAAAGGTAATGAAGTATCTTTCACCATTCCTAGTCATCGGCTTAAAGGGACCACACACATCTGAATGTATGATACCTAGTAAGTCTTTAGCCCTTTCAAAAGTTCCACTAAAGGGTGTCTTGGTCATTTTGCCTTGTAAACAAGATTCGCATACATCAAATGAATTATCTTCATTTGTATTCAAAAGACCATTTTTCTGAAGTGTATGCATGCGATTCTTGCTTATATGTCCAAGGCGACAATGCCAAAGATAAGAATCACTCAAATCCATTTTGAGTTTCTTGTTGGTTACTTGGTACATTGAGCTATCATATGATGCGTTGTCTTGATCTAATTCATAAATACCATTTAAAGGCATAGCCTTAAAGTAAAATACATCATGCATAGAAATATAAATGTCTTGGTTAACAGATTCGAAATTAAAACCACATTGTCTCAAAAGGGAAACATAAATTATGTTCCTAGTCAAACTAGGAGCATATAAAACATTCTTCAAAATAACTTCCATACCACTTGGAAGCTCTGTAACGTAGTCTCCTTGAGCTTCGACTTCAACCTTTGCTCCGTTGCCCATAAAGAGACTAGCGTCTCCCTTCTTGTAATGTCTATTTCTTTTGAACCCCTGCAACGAATTGCAAATATGAGTTCCACATCCGGTATCTAGTACCCATGTGTTAGAAGAAATAACATTAAGCTCAACATGTATCATAAAGATAGTACCCGAGGTTTGCCCTGCATCCCTCTTGTTTTTCAACTCATTGAGATAGGTTGGACAATTTCTCTTCAAGTGTCCTATCTCACCACATCCAAAACATGGGTCATTCGTAGCAACCTTTTGCTTCTTCTTTTTTGGTTTGGCGGGTTCTGCTTTAGCTTTTCCCTTTCCCTTTCCTTTGACGGGTCCCTTTCTTTTAGCATAGTTTGCTTTAGAGTCGGGGTGGGGCCCTTCTTGTTGCCTCCTTCATTGATCGCTAGGACGGGTAAAACCTTTTTTCCCATTCCTGCTTCGGCCATTTTGAGCATTGCATGAAGCTCACCAATGCTCTTGTCCCATCCATTCATGTTGTAATTCATTACAAAGCTTTCAAATTTCTTTGTCAAAGAGTTGAGGATCAAATCCGTAGCCAACTCTTTAGAGACGGGAAAATTTAGCCTTTCGAGGCGATCAATAAGGCTTTTCATCTTAAGGACATAAGATGATACCGATTGGGTTTCCTCCATTCGACATGCATGAAGCGCTGGAACAGTTTCGAAGCGTTCTACCCTTGCTTGTTATAGGAACATTTCCTTTAATTGGGTAATCATCTCGTATGCCCCGTGATGTTCAAAATCCTTTTGAATTTCGGGAATCATAGTTCCCAGCATGAGGCATGAGGCTTGCATGGAGTCCTCGGTATACTTAACCCAATCATTGTAGGCTTCCACATCTTCCATGTTAGGTTCATCGGGAATAGGATCGTCCAACACATAGGATATCTTCTCTTGCTTGAGAACGATTCTCAAGTTTCGAAACCAATCCATGAAGTTGTTATGGTTGAGACGATCCTTTTCAAGGATGGTTCTTAGTGATAGGTTTCGGACGGTTTGGTTAATCGGGTTTGCATTGTTGGCGGCCATCTACAAAATTTAACAAGTTCAATTTTAGTATTTTCGATATTATTATATTTTAATCATTAATACCCTTTTGTGTCTTAAAGACAATTAATAATTAAAATCTAGAATCCAACGTTACATTGAAATATTGGTTAGGTGACCTTTATCCCTCTATTTAAATTAACAAGGTAGTCAACGTTTGACAATTGCAATTCTTTGCAATTTCTAGCCATATGGGATCGGTTAAACATCTTTATGTTTAGTTGGCATGTTTAATCCCATCAACACCTTTGTTCCCCATGCTTCGGTGACCCTAAGTTCATGGTTTCCAAATCAAGTCGTCCAACTTACACACACGTGTGAGTTTATACACATAAGTGGTTAAGTGACCTTTATCCCACAAACATGGTAAACCCACCTCGAACATATAAGTTCCCTCGAACGTGGTTAGGCGACCTTTATCCCACAATAAGAGTTCCCAAGTGTTTCGAGTGTTGTATAAAAGGATGATGTTTGACTTGTTTTATAAAAGGGTTTTTAATATTTTAAAATTCTAGTTTAGAAAATATTATGTACTATACATTTGCATGCATTCAAATCCATAGTACTTTAGTGAAAACAAATTTTCAAGGTTCTTTTTAATAAAACCCATTTTATTATAAAATCATTAATTTTTAATAAAACCTTTTATTAACCATATTAATGATTTTCTTAAGAACCAATTTTACGCTTGTTGTTGATTATTAGTTTGTTAAGTCATGCATATCCAAATATCATTAAAACAAGATAAATAAACAACCACACAAGCATAACATACATAACAATAGGTGCATAACCATAGCCAACTATTTTGACAACACTTGTTAGCCGAAACAAGTGTGCCAAAAGGTCCTTCCTAAGGGGTGAAAAATGACACAATCGATGTGTCGTTGAACTCCCACTTGATCCCGCATCCAAATGCTTCAAGTCTCCTTCTTGTGTTGTGATTTCACCACTTTCTTTGAGCTTCCAAAAGTCTTTTATAGTCACCTCCAAACTCTTTTGGACTTCAAAAATGTGTTTTGGTTATCGGGTTAAAATCCCGTTGAGAACGATGAAGTTCTTTGGACCGAATATTATGGTCAAACCAAAACCGCATTTTTTTGCGTGCATCTTCTTTTACAAAATATACCCTAATAAATTTTTTCTAGTAAAATAAAATGCACCTAATCTATTTATTTTACATACCAAATAAAATAAATAAATTACATATCTTACAAATGGAAGAACAAAATAATAATTATTACAACCCATTGAAATAATAATAAAATAAATTACAACACAATCATTCAACACAAGGTCATGGCTAGGTTATATGCACCAAAATATATATCCACACACACACACACACACACACATATATATATATATATAGGGAGCCGCTAGAATGAGAACCACCACGAGTTATGAGAACCACGAGAACCGCGCCCCGCGGGTGGCCGTCGGCGACGAAATTTTTTTTACACCTAGATCCGTATATTTTAGTGGGGGGTTTAAATTTTCGGTTCAAACGGCGCGCCCGAGGGGGTAGTTTTTTACGCCCAAAGTTTGGTAAAAAAAAAAAGAAAAATTAAAAAAATTAAAAAAACCCAAACTTTGGGCGTAAAAAACTACCCCCTCGGGCGCGCCGTTTGAACCGAAAATTTAAACCCCCCACTAAAATATACGGATCTAGGTGTAAAAAAAATTTCGTCGCCGACGGCCACCCGCGGGGCGCGGTTCTCGTGGTTCTCATAACTCGTGGTGGTTCTCATTCTAGCGATCCCCTATATATATATATATATATATATATATATATATATATATATATATAAGTTACAAGAAGCATAAAAAAATGGTTCCCTTTTATGACCATTTTCGGTTATGTACAAAAAACCGAAAAGGTAAGTTTTATCCAAACAAACAAATCATCCATATGAAATAATTTTTCAAGATTCCCTTATGCATGTAAGAAAATAATCTTGAAAAATAAAGGGATAACCATATTAAAATTTTCGGCCATAGGGTTTTATTCAAACCCGAAACCCGAAATTTTTAATCTATTGAAGCATGCACTCATATAAGCGGCTCTAGATGCCATTGATGGGATTTTAACAGTTTATCAAAGTAATTTTATCCATATGAAATAAAAACGCAGCGGAAATAATATTTAAAACATGTTACTTTTAACATTTAAATATCATTTATATGCAAAATCCCAAAACCCGGATCCATATATGAAAATGCATACTATCAAACACAACCATTGGATGTTTAGAATACTACCTACTTGGAGTAATAGGATGATGAAATGGATGATCTTTCTTGAACGGTTGCCATCAAGAGTAGAAGATCTCAAGCTTGTATACCCCAAGCTTCCAACAAACACCTTGATTGTAGCTAGGATTTGACACACTTATGATAAAAAATTTAACACTTGAAAATACCCTATGATGGCCGAAAATATTGAGAGCAATTCTCTAATCCTTCTTGATCATTTTTGGTCATGCATATGGTTTTAAAGTTTTGAGAGAACATCAC
Source organism: Helianthus tuberosus (assembly GCA_030545235.1). Lineage (NCBI taxonomy): Eukaryota > Viridiplantae > Streptophyta > Magnoliopsida > Asterales > Asteraceae > Helianthus > Helianthus tuberosus. The sequence continues at coordinate 48,575 of JARYGA010060225.1, forward strand.
CACCCTTGTGCCCAATCAAGAGTTAACTAACACATGCTAGTTCATTGGACCATCCTTGGTCTTGGGAAGCCCCATGTTGGCGGCCCTAAGGGGTTTTTAAAAAAAAACTCATTTTTCTTTTATATATATTAAGTCTTAGTTTATATTTATAACTTTTATAAATATAACATTATGTATTTACAAGACTTTATATATAACCTTTTAAAATGTTATTTAACCCATTAAATAACAAAATAAAATATTCTCTCAAAAATAAATTATCCATATAAATTATTGGTTTCTCAAGTGTAATTATTTAGAAAACCAATTTCTAAATATTGTAAGTGTTAACATTTATTTGTTTGATCATATCACAAATAAATTATTATAAGTGTTTGTCTAGCTTGTATTTGGGTATGACTCGACTTGGATCATAACGTACTAGTCACATCAATTTAATATGTGTCTTGGGCATACAAAATCCAATAGTTAAAACGAATATAGATACCCAGTCTTCTTTGGGGTCCCATTGTAGTACGTTGTGGTGGCAGTATTGGTACATATACCGCACAACCAAAAATTCTAAGGTGGGACAAACTTGGTTCTCGTCTGGAGACCAGTTGCAATGGGGAGTATTTGTGATCAGCAGTTGGTCTCAATCTAATCAGTGCAGCGGCATGCAAAATAGCATGACCCCATGCAGAAGATGGTAGTTTACATCTCATTAAGAGTGGTCTAGCGATTATTTGTAATCGTTTAATCAGAGATTCAGTTAAACCATTTTGTGTGTGAACATGAGGTACTGAATGTTCAACATTGATCCCAATTGACATACAATAGTCATTAAAAGCTTGAGATGTGAAGTCTCCCGCATTATCCATCTGGATGTTTCTAATTTGATTATCCGGGAAATTGGCTCTCAATTGTATGATTTGAGCTAAAAGTCGGGCAAATGCTACATTTCGAGTAACTAAAAGACTCACATGTGACCACCTTGAGGATGCGTCAATTAAGACCAAGAAATAGCGGAATGGTCCACACGAAGGATGAATAGGCCCACAAATATCCCCTTGGATTCTTTCTAAAAATGATGGGGTTTCATGTATCAATTTAGTTTGTGAGGGCCGAGTTATAAGTTTGCCCAGAGAGCATGCTGCACATGATAAGTATTGTGGTAGCAAAACTTTTAAGTTTTTGAGAGGGTGCCCGGTTGCACTTTTGATTATTCGTCTCATCATTATGCTACCAGGGTGACCTAGACGGTCATGCCATATATTGAATGTGTCTTTATCTAACAGCTTTTGGTTACTCACCATGTATGATTCGATAGGATTGATATTAGTACAATATAATCCAAGAGGATAAGGCTTTTAATTGTTCAACAATGGTTTCTTGACCATTTTTGTTTGAAGTAATTTGAAGATATTCAATTTTATTTTCAGATATTATTTTTAGGTGGTAACCATTTTTTCGAATATCTTTAAAGCTGAGTAAATTTCTTCTGGATTTACTAGAATATAATGCATTATCAATACTTAATTTGGTACCTGAAGATAATGTTATGTGTGCTCTGCCGGAGCCTTCGATAAAGTTACTGACACCAGATACAGTACCAATCGGTGTCTCTGCCGGAGACAACTCAGAGAAAAATTTCATATATTTGAGAATAGTGTTAGTACTACCGCTATCTACCAGACATTCATCACCAATAATAGCTCTACTGAAGCTAGCATGCATATTTCCGGATTTGATGAACGGCAATTATCTGAAAATTCCTAATGTTGAAGATTCTTGATGTACTCGTGCTGATAACGTGATAAAAACCAAAGAGAAATAGAGATAAACTGAATTATTCATATTCATTCTATTCAACATTACAATATATAGATAAAGATAACAATAAACCCTAAAGCCCATAAGTAATGAGTTGGGCCTAAAATGTCTGGTTTATAACAATGACACAATAACCATCAATTGTGAAACGGTAGATAATTGATTGTAAAAAAATTATTATAGGATTTACTTGAATAAAAATTCAAAAATAATTTTATATAAAAGAAAAGGTAATGTATCAAAAAACCTATATTAAAAAAGCTAGACATATGTGACATAAAAAGTGTAATCTAATTCTAATAAAAGACTTCAAATAATGCCACATATACTGTCCTTCAATTCATTAAAGATATTATTAATTAACTAATATCTAATTCTAATTTATGATCAAAAATCTATAAGTTATCTATAATTTTAAAACCTATGATATTATTACTTTTTAAAATATTTGCAAAACTTTCAGAACTCTTAAGAAATAATCATTTTATTTATACATTTCGTCTATTCCTCACATTAAATATTCGATGTTACGTGTCAACTTCTAATGAATTATAGATTTTGACAACTATATGATATGTTATTTAAAATTAATATTAAAAAAAATTATTCAATCTGTATAATACACATGTCCCTAATATAATAATCAGTTCTACAACTATTCTAATGGATATACTATATTATATTATATTATGTGTGTTTGTGTGTGTGTGTATATATATATATATAGGGTCGGGATTTAGAGAAAAGGGTAGAAAGTGTGAGAACGGTGAGAACGCTTATGGATCATCAGATCAAAACAATCTATGGACTAGATTGGCGAGATGACATTTTCGTAAATAACATCAATTTTATTACGTGGACGCGCTTCATTAAGGGTAAAAGAGTCTTTTGACTTCTCCACACAAAACGCCATCTCATGAAAATAAAACGCCAAACAAAAATCACACACCATTATACTAAAAACACCATTAAATATAAAACGCCAAACTTAATTATAATATAATCCCGCCTAAAAAAACCGCCAAAAAAATCCTATATATACAACATCTCAGGCCTTCAATTAAAAACACACAAAAAACCCCAAACGCCATATATACCATTCGTCTTAGAAACGCCAAAAAAAATCCTATATATCCTCAACGCCAAAACATACAAAAACATTATTGAGTTTGTTGTCAATAAAGTTTAGCTGTATGGGGTGGGCAACAATGTCAGTTATCTTTCTTAACCGAGGATTAAAAATGTTGTCCATCTCATGCAGCAAAACATTATTGATTTTAGCATGATCAAATTTTGAGGTTGAAGGTGCTTTTATTTGGTGACGTTCTTTTTATCGGTAAAACGCCAAAATTAAAAAATCAAACATCGTTCATTGGAAAAATCAAGATTGTTGCTGAAGGGTTTAAACTCAATAACATTTTGCTACATGAGATGGACAAATCTCCAAGAAAAAGATGCTGATGTCAGACTTTGTGCTTCCAAACAGCCACAAAAAACTACTTGAAAAACAAAAAAACAAAATGAATCATACGAAAGTCGAACTAGCCAGTTAAGATGATTCAAAAAAGAAGAAAGATAATGGTGTCAGTGAAGATTTGGAAGATCAATTGTTTATATATTCTTTTTTTTTAATTTTCTTTTTCAGATGATTGTTATATAATAAAACGCCATATATAATAAAAACGTCAGACAACTAAAATGCTTGTTAAAACGCTATCATGCTGTAAAACGCCCCCCAAAACTCCCAAACTATAATAAAATTAATTTGGAAAAGTATTATAAAAAACCCCCCAAAAAAATCAAACTTCAAAATGCACCTAGAAACAGTAACTACAAAACAGTAAAAATGAAGAGACGGAAAATTTATTATATTAGAATCTAAAATGCCAGACTTGAAAGACGGGACGTGTTACAGACTTCAGAGAAAAAAGCTTATCAAAAACAATAATTACAAACAGTAACTAAAACGACGAATACTTTATTATAATAATGCACCGCCTAACCTACGCCGCCAAAAGAAATCCTATAAAATAATAACTCTCAGCAACTACCATTTAATCAAAAAAAAAAAAAAAAAACGCCAAAATACTACTAAATACCACTCACTGTAAAACGCCAAAAAATTAAAAAACTTAAAGATGGCTAATATGCTATCTTGGATATTCAGTATTGTTCTTCGTGAAGTTTCACTGAATGGATTGTTAGCTGAGAGGAATAACTCAGAAAGGTTTTAATGCATGAGATGGACAAATCTTCAAGAAAAAGATACCGATGACAGTCATATGTCATTTTGTATTCTTTGTTCTTGAAGAAGGCTTGGATGAGGAGAAGAGATCAATGACACTGAAAAGTGAGATGATTATAAAGATGAAGATCAAGATGAAGAAAAAGGGAAAAACCCACTCACACATCATAGATCTATGTACCCAAACATCCACAAAAAAGCCACTTCAACAGACGAGCAGGCAAAAAAATCAAACCGATGGGTTTGTTAAGTTTTACATAAAACGCCATATATTTGGTGACTGTTCTTGTACTATTAAAGAAGAGAGAGGTTGATGACAGTGAAAATTGTGAAGAGAGATCCGATTATGATTTTTAATTTATTTTCTTCGCTTCTATTTTTTCCCTATGGTTGTAATATAATCTTACAATTGTAAAACGTTAAGATACCACAAACGCCAAAATGTATATAAAAATAATAGAACAATGGGCCATCTTGTTTAAAACGTCATGAAAAAACGTCATTCAGATAGATTTCCTGACCCCCTGGGGTTCCAATGGCATACGATTTGAAAAACGCAATAAACGCCATAAACGCCAAAATGTTAATACAATGAAACCATTAAACGACATTAATTATTGAATTTGGTTAACGCCAAAAATCTTAAACACCAAGAAGTAAAACAATATTGGGAAAAGCGGAACTAGAAAAGCAGAAGATAAAAGGACAAAAAAGCCCCTCCGCTGTTCTCTATGCTACGTGACACGTGTTGGGCCAGGATGCGTTCTCACCGTTCTCACACTTTTGAGCGTTTTCTCCTGAACCCGTTTCTCT